>JABUQX010053909.1:12500-35000 GCA_015478945.1 Trachelipus rathkii | reverse complement strand
AATTTTTGAGATTTTATGACTTATGTTTTTGTTTTCTTCAATCAGGGTTATGAGAGTCTAAAACTTCAAATAAATTTAATTTCCAAGTTGGAGAGGAAGGGACTCCCAAGCAAACAAATATATCATGCGCTCCGCTCCTAAATTAATACTCATCTTAAGAATTTTATTGTCAGATATGAAGCAACTATTTTTTCAAAGGAATTTGTCTATCTATTTGTTATGCAGATTTTATTTTGACAACTTTCAAAAATCTGGACATTGCGAGCGAGTTTTCTTTACTTAGTGTTCTATCGACGGTTAAGCAGTGCATACGAAATTTAGCTGTTAAGACCAGGTCATCGTAAGCCTAGGACCTAGGTGTTTTTTTTCCTTGTGAGCTGACATCACTGACTAAGGGCATATATATGCCAAATAATCCTAAGTTCCAAGCCTGCAAATAAACGTTCCCTTCAGGCTAGTCATAACTCTGCCAGAGTAGAAGCGGCTCCCATGTTTTATGCAATCTCTTTTTTTTCCTCATTTTATTTGTCTTATTCAATTTTGTTAGTTAATATAATTTCTTCCGATCATTTATTATTATTATTTTAGTCTTTGTCATTGTTTAGCCATTAGTTATTACTCGGTGATGGTAGCAGTTATTACTCGGTGATGGTAGCATTATAATTGATATAACCTATTAAAACTAGTGTATAATTTCGTGTAATGTATATTACTACCTATTTTAATTGAAAATATTAAATTAATATAACTACTTTTCAGCATTAACAGATTTAAGTGGCTATAAATAGTGATTTAAATTTTCATTCTAGTAATATATATATATATATATATATATTATATGTATAATTAATAATATATATATACTTATATAATTAAATAAGTGTGGATATATAATCTCATGGGCTACTATTATATTAAATAATATTATATAAGGTAAGTGTAATATAAAATAATACTATATAATATATATAAAAATAATTGGATAAATAAGTAAAAGTAACAACTAATATTTTAGTATTATAAAGGTAATTTTGGTATTATTTATATATATATTTAATATTATATATTTTTAGTAGTGTTATAATGATATTAGTACTATTATTATAGTATAGTATATATTATTATATTATGTATAGTATACTAATATATATATATATATTTATATATTATATATTATATAATATTTTATATATATTATTATAGATAACAGTAATATATTAATTTATATTATTAGTATATATATATATATATATATAGGTATAATATATTATATATATTTATATTATTATTATATATATATATATATATATATATACCTCGTAATGTTGCCGCGTCTTCGCTCTGGGCACCATCATTTCCTTCAAGGACTCATAATTTAAAATCAACTAAAGCATCCGTCGCCAAACTGTCATAATGATATTTTCTCCTAGACTACGAACGACGACACAGTAATATCTCTTGTTAATCTAGCCGTGACTTAAACAGGACATAAACCAACTTAACTATGCTTTTTCTTGCGGATCTCTTGGCACGGCCTGTTATGGGTGGCAAATATAGCCCGTTTCTCGTAGGGGGAAGACGGGGGAGACAAAGTATATATTATATAATATATATATATAGTATAACTATATGTATAATATATTATTATATATATATATATATATATATATATATATTATATATATATATATTATATAGTATATATATTTTATATTTGGGTTAATATTGATCGTTTTTATTATTATTATTTATATTTTGGTGTTTTATAATCTTCTTTAGTGAGTTAAATAATTTCATCCTTTTTTATCGAATATATAATAATAGTATATTATTTATATTATATATATATTAATATAATTATATAGTGTTATATATCTATATATATATAATAATATATATTATAATTATATATAATATATAGATATATATATTAAATATGTATACAAATTATATAAAATAGTAGCTATATAATATTATATATATAGATTTATATATATTATATGTCTATATATTATTGTTCTATTGAGAGACTAGCATTCTCATGATTTTTTTTCGGAGAGGGCATACGGACTATTTTTAATTTTTTTACTAATTTTAATTGCGTTTATTTGGAAAGTTTTATATTATTTTTCGGGGGGAAGGCTGTACCCCTTAAACTCGCCCTACGTGCGTCCACAATGGTCTAGATACTGTGGGAACATATATTAGTATAGTATAATTAGATATAAATTATATATCTACTATATATATTTATATATATATATAATATATATATATATCTTATATATATATATATATATTATATAATATATAATTTTATTAAATAAATTAGTATAATATTATATATGATGTATATATTATATTCATAATAATATAATATATAAAATATGATTATATATATATATATATATATATATATATATATATATATAGTGATGCAACAGGCATTGGCCGGATATTTTCAATTTCCTGGGGGTTCTACCAGCCGGATCTTTCTATGAATGGAAAAAAATTTCCTAAAAATGTGAATATTTAGTTTCATACAGAATAATGCATTTATTACTATAGCTTTGGAAAAATTTATCTTTAATTTTTTGTAGAACCTTGAAATATATATATAATATATATAATATATTATTATTAATATATAATCTATATGTTATATATATTATATATATATATTATATTAATATATATATAGTATTATATATATATTTTACTATATATATATTACTTGTATGTGTGTGGTGTGGTGTGTGTGTAAGTGATGTATCGTGATTTTCTTTCGTTGCTTGAACAAATCTTGTATATTCGATTTTTTTTAAGGTTTTAAAATGCACGTTATTTCAAAATATAGTTACAATTTTTTTTTAAAACAATATTCTTAATCAATATCCTTGCAGTGGTACGTTTTTATATCATGCCTAAAAGAGGTTTTTTGTTTTTATAAAGAGTATTTATTATTATAAAGTTTGTTTTTCAAATTAGGGACATTTAAATAAATGCTAAAATTACATAGAAAATTGGTTACCTTAAAGAAAAAGTTCAATGTTTAATAATAAATTCGATAAAATAAAATTTATTATTATTTTAATCAGGATCAGTTTTTATATGAATGTTAGGGAGTAGGTTGAGTAAATACGATTGGTCGGTTTTTCAAAACTTCGATTTGGGCATTTTTTCTTGGTTTAAACAACCCAACTTTTGACTTGGTCTCAATAGTGAATTGCCGATTTTGAGTGATTTTTTTCGGAAAAAACTTCCCGCCTTTAGATGTATAGCTTACAAGATAAAGATTGAAGCTTTATATTTCACGCTCATTTATCTGAGATAATCTCAATGGGGGGGGGGGAGACTACTACTTGCTACCTAGGATTCGGATTGAAGATCGAACTCAGACACTTCTGCTCTACTCTCGTCGTCTAACGTAAAAGATGCCTTCCTGAATCTTTCTATACAGTTTCAATCATAACGCTAATTAATCAGATATAAAAAGTACTAGATATTCGTTTATTAGATTTATTATCTAATTTTTTTTTTTTGGTGTTTTCAATTTTAAATCGGAAGAGGGTAATATAAAAGTTGTGCGCGAAAACTGTGACATTATCTTTTAGGGCAAGTATTATTTGCTGATTTATTTTGTCGTCTATGGGTGGATGATGTATTATTGATTTAATTTTGCTTTCAAGAAATAGTCGGTCTTTCATTTTCGCATTCCTTTTCTAATATTTGATTTTAATTTAAGTATAACAATTTATGCTAGTTTATAGGTTTCCTTACCAACATTGGAATGGATTGAACCCACTGGAAAAAACGGATCATAATGTTGCCAAATGAATATTATCTATTCTATTTAAGATTGTTTCATCTCCACCAAGGGTCCCTTGTTGACATTGGCGTGCCCAGTAGGTGGCTTAAAGGTTAAGTTGGGTGTACGTAGCCTATTGTCATGAAGTCATGCAACCCAATTAACATGTGCACTATTATTGTATGCAACTGGCTGTTGTGGATGTACGCCTATTGTATTATTTCCTATTCCTGGATAATGTATTCAAAGTTTTGAGCAAGTTGAAACTTGCGTAAGTTATTTAGGTCTTAGCAGAACTTATTCTTTGCTCTTTAGAGCATAACTCTCTTGTTTTGTTCACTTGTTTCGCGCGACCCCTCCACTCACCTTCTCCTTGGTACTAAGATATATAATAATTATTTCAAATTAGTCAGATCTACCTAATAAAAATTATATCTACTTTTTTCCACATTTATATTGGGAATTTTGTCCTAAAGGAATTGATAATCTCTTTATTATCATTTTTGATATGTTTTTTTAGGTTTATTTATGAAATATGTCCAATTGTATATCTTACATGGAAAAATGATAGGACGGACGGGTATATTAACTTTATGAAGTTTCGGCATTAATTTCATTAAGTCTTTGGCTCAGTTGAGCAATTTGAGAAGAAATATTTTAAAATGAGGCTAGCTTTTTATGACCTAAGTAATTTCAATTGGAAATCAAATTTCCATTGTTAATCTTTTATTGTGTCAGCCTGTTAATCTTTCTGTGTGTCGCTGACACAGATAGTATCTGCATCAAACTTTCGACCTTAAATATTTATTCTCTTTCTCCTTTAACAATTTTAAGGGGATGGTCAACCAAATTTTCTTGGATTTAGTCAGAGTAGTGGAGCAATGAAAGATGAACCTCATCCACACTTCTCTATCATCGCTTTAAAGTTAGCAGCCTCTGTTGATGTGGCTGGTGAGGTTAAGGAATTATGTTCTTCCTCTGAAGATTCTTTCCTCATTAATTTCTGTATGATGTAATGTTTTTCTTCGCCTCTTCACTTTGATATACATCACCTCTCTTTCTCTCCACCTCATATTTTGTCCTTAACCTAAGCTCAGGCAATTGAACGCTGTTATCGGAACTTCTCTTCTCTTCTTTCATATTTTTATTTTCAGTTTTCATCTAAAGATGTTTTGCGTATTTACACAATAAAGTTGTCAGTTTTCTTGTAACAGATTTAGAGTTTTCCGATTTTCCATCTTATGGCTTAGTCTATTTATATTCATAAATAGTAGTCATTTTTTTGACATCCTAATTATCTTGATCATCCAAAATTCTTCGCCTAATTCCACTCTTAAAATAAAACATTTAGTCTTCTTTTTCTTTCAATAAAAATCATCGTTCTAGGTTTATTTAATGCTGACCACATTCACTGACCTTGCCCTAGTTCTGATGTTCTCTCCCGCTGATTTCCAATCTATATAAACCTAGAGCAGTTAGTGCCCCCTCTGCACGAATCCATGAGACTTTTGGATATGAAATCAGCATTTTACTTTCTGTACTTAGGCGACTTGAGTCAACAAGTCCTACAAGATAAAGAAAAAGGTTGTTAGATGTTTTACATCATTTGGCTTAAATAATCTCAGAATATTTTATTTGGATTAGATAAATCTTCCTCACGGCTTAAACCTTTATGTTGCTCAATCGCCAATATGAATTTTGCTCGAGTTCTTAGTTCAAGGGTTATTTTGAATTGGAAGCTTTAGAAAGAGGAAGGTGATATATATATATATAGGTTATATATATATTATATAATTGTTTGTTTTTTTATATATATATATATATATATATATATATATATATATATATATATATATATATATATATATATATTATATATATATATATTGTTGTTATATAATTTGTTATACATAAGATAAATAGAGTTATGCAGTTATTACAGAATTCATTATTGTTAATATATTTATATATAAATACATATATATTTTTTTATATATAAAAGAGAGAAATAATATATATATATATATATATATATATATATATATATATATATATATATATATATATATATATATATATATATATATATATATATATATATATATGGCAATTCTTAGATAAGCAGGCAATAAAAAGTATTCTGAACGTAAAACGCACTAAAATGTTGTTAGGATGTATAAATTGTTCCAAAATATTTATATAAAAACATAGTGAAGCAAAATTATTTTAAAAATATGTTCCTTTATAAAAGATTCCAAAATAAGGAAAAGTCCCACTGTAATTTGAAGTAGACCTAGCTTTCTTTGTAATAAGATTTCCAATGTTATTTGATTAATGTCAAGTGACGTAAGAATTAGTGCTGACGTTATCATTGCCAGCAAGGTGTCTATTGAGAGGAGCAATATTATTATTGTTATTATTATTTATTATTATTTTTATGTTCTTTCATTTTTTTCTATCAGTTCTTTATTTTCAGAAGACTTATTCAGGACTATTCGAGTTCTACGTAAATTTAATACATACCAATATTTTGAGGCCCATATTAACATATGAACACGAGTTAACTAACCACAATTGCACGGGGCTACAAAAATAAATTTCAAATATAAAAATAATACTTACTCAGTTACACACTGCAGTTTAAAAATCAATAATGAAAATCAAAAATCAAAAATCAAATCAAAAATATTGCTTTGTAAATACAACTATTATCATGGATACATAGGTGTACCTGCAAAACCATTCAAAAAACATTCAACCATTCATTCATTTCATTAAATCACATTGATGTCCGGGCTTAAGTTTTTTTATCAAAAGAGATTCTATGCGCAGATAAAGTTAGCCTGTTAACTGAAATACTTTAAAACAATTAGCAATTTCAGCTGTATGAATTTAAATTTGCTAATTGTTTTAAAAATTTATTTCAAGTTGGTAATTTTAACTATCTGCGCATAGCAGAATCTTTTTTTTGGAACTAAAAACTTTTGTCGGACATCAATGAGAAATTTCATGAAATAAATGAAGGCTTGTACTTTTTTTTTGAATATTTGAGTAGTTGCAGGTATACTCAGTATCCATGATAATAGCTGTATTTGCAAAGCAATGAGTTTTTGATTTTTTTGATTTGATTTTTCATCAAATTGTTTTTTTAAAACTTCACAAATTAATGTAAAATAATTTTATTGTTTTTTATATTTAGAAAATTATTTGTAAAGCGTATTTATAAAATAATAGTTAGGTTAACTTCGTGATCATGCTCTGGAAGTATGCATGAAATATTACATAATATTAAAAAGTTTTAACTTTTTATTGTCGAATAGTGCTGAATAGAAACTCCTTCCTGAAAATAAAGAAACTGTTTTATTAAATTGAAAGAACTTGTAAAGAGTACGTTAAAATTGATGAGAGAATTTTTCAAAATACACATATTATTATTATTATTATTATTATTACACATATTATTATTATTATTATTATTATGGTGTGAAACTAAAGAAGTTACCCGCATGATATCTGGAAACTACATAGATATAAGAAAATCAATGATAACATATGGAATCAAAGGGGGTATGAAATTTGTATGGAAAATGAAAAAAAAATTTACTTTTTTTTAATTTTTTTTTTTTTTTATCCAAAACTACGATAGTACAAAGAAAACTAATAAATATATCTAGAATCAGCATAGTGTAAAGGGAATTAAAATTAGTCTTTTTTTTAACTAAAAGAATAATTCTAGGGTAAAACCAAAAGATGCAAAAGAGTCGTGGTCTTTGGTCCCGGGATTTCCGATGGCATGACTATTCTTCTCCGGAGTGGTCTCCGAACCTCTGCTCTTTGGTATTTGGGTGTCGTAGGGGTTCCTCCGCCCCTCCGGGGGGGGGGACTTCGTCCACCTCTGTCCCACCGTCGGGCCTGAGCCCCCTTGTAAATATTTATACGCGGATTCCATATATGTTTTTAGTTTTCTACCTATAGTTTTGAGATATAAAAATATATAAAATAAAGTTCCTACTTTCCATACATTTTACAAGCTTGATCCAATATATAGTTATCAGCTTTCTTTTGTGCCTCATCTATTTAGATATCATAATTTTTAGTTTCACAATATTATTATTATTATTATTATTATATTATTATTATTATTATTATAATATTATTATTAATATTAATATTATTATTATTATTATTTATTATTTACTATTATTATTATTATTATTATTATTATTATTATTATATATTTATCATTATTATTATTATTATTATTATTATTGTAAATTAAATACAAATAAAATTAATTATAATTATAAATTTTTCTTTCTTAAAAATCAGCAGCTAATATAATTTATAAAATCAAATTAGAACGCAAAAGCAAAAGCCTCACACTATTTTGTTAGCCTAGCTTAAGTAAAATAGTACTGCAAAGGTGTCAGAAATTCAAAAAAAGTACCAAAATTATCATTGCCTGCTTATCTGGGGAATTGGCCTATATATATATATATATATATATATATATATATATATAGGTAGAGAGAGAGAGAGAGGAGAGAGAAGAGAGAGATAGAGAAGAGAGAGAGAGAGAGAAGAGGTAGGTATATATATATATATATATATGTATAGGGTATATAGAGTATACAGTAGTTACATATATAATTTTGTTTGTTTTTAGTGATATGAGCTACTGGGAGACCTTGCAACATTCTATAATGAGTTGCACAAACCCCTCGTTATGAGATGATTTTTTTGTCCTTTCGCGTAGCAGACTGGTGAGTTCTTATCCACAAAGTATTTTTATAGCGTTTGTATAAGTCACAGCCGTAAGGCAGTGAGCCACGAACCATTAATATAAAAATGAACACAATTAGTTCCCTTCATAATAATCTACCATTGATTCTTCGTGTTCACTTTCCGGCAATACCATCCTGATCACTTATATATTAGTTTGAGGAGGTATATATATATATATATATATATATTATATATAAAAAGTATATATATAAAGGTATATATATATATATATATATATATATGGAGCAGGTATGATGATAGGGCTGTTGCTACATATATATATATATATATATATGTATTTCCTCTTGGGGGCAAAGGCCATTGGTGGATGAATAAATTTCACTAGAGTTAGGAAATCAAAAACCATGAACTAAATTAATGTTACTTATATCTATATATAATTTAGATTACTTAACTAGCAGCCAAACAGATCAAATTAATGCTACCATATCCATATAAATTCTTATATTAACCTTCATGGTCCAAACTAGGACCAATAAATGCTACATATCTAAATGACTTCCTTCCTTACTAGCAACTTTCTCACAATTAACATTTGCTTTAATAATTTAATACGTTCATAATCAATTTTTCCCCATTCCCTTAAAATATTCAATTCAACTTCTTTTCATTATTCGCCAACAATATTTTTAATAGAGTCACTAACTTAGGGAAGTTCTTCAACTTCACAGTAGCTCCGGTTTATTTATAGTGGAACCGAAATGGGCTCCAATCGTGAAAAATCCCTAAATTTTTCCCTGATATTTAAAAGGTTATCTGATAATTGTATAAAAATACTATTTTTCACATCACAATAACGATTTTCTCCCAAAAATAGCGACTCCCACACAAATAATTACAAAGCCTTACGCTAAATTAAACAACAATCAATAAATATAAATTTATTGAATTTCTAAATCTAATATGATTAAGGCTTTCAGATGTAAATTTAATATATATAAGAGAAGATATATATATATATATATATATATTACATTATTATTGTTGTTATATTAGTTATATATATATATATATATATATATATATATATATATATATATATATATATTAGTATATATATCTTATAAATATATATTATTGTTACGTCTTATTATTATTATTATTATTATTATTATTATTATTATTATATATATTTATATATATATATATATATATATATATATATATATATATATATATATATATATATATAATATCATTATATGTACTTTTGTTATATATAATATAGTTATAGTCCACCGACTGCACAAGTCATATTCTGCTCTATAAACTTTTAGCTGAATCATTAAAACTTGAAAATATGTAAATAAATATTTTAATTATTTAATTATAGTTATACAAAATTTATCCATTTGTAGCTTGAGTAAAATTGATACTTTTAGTCGCTAATATAGCAAAAAAGTAATATTTTTAATGTTTAAATGCTAGTTTTATATTATGATAAATTGAATCTGTTTTAATAAAGCTAAAATTTTGTCTCTATTTAAAGATAATTTTATTATTAATTTGAATTCAAATTTTAGAAAGTATTATTATTAGTCTGATTTAGAGATAAATATTTAATCAAAATCTTTGTTATGTTAATCCCACTCTTACCACCCCAAGTGAGTAAATCAAAATTCAAGACATCATATATATTATATATAGTTATATATATATAGTGATTTATATATATATACATATACATATTATATATATTATATATATATATATATTATTATTATATATTACGTATATATATATATATATATTATTGCTATTATTATTATTATAGTATATATATTATTATTATTATTATATTAAGCTATTATTATTATATTATTATTACATATTATTATTATTATAGTTAATAGATATATATATAGAAAGTATATATATATATATATATTTATATATATATATATATATATAGGTATATTTATATATATATTATATATATATATATATACATACAGTTATTATATATTTTTTCATATTATTATATGTATATTATATTTATTATATATTATATATATATATTATTATATTATTATTATTATTATTATTATATATATATATATATATATATATATATATATATATATATATAGTTGAGTATAAAGAGATTTTATATAGAAAGATATATATATATATATATATAAGAAGAGTAGATATATATATATATATATATATATATATTATATATATATATATATATACATATTACATACATATATATTACATACATCAAAGTATAAATATCTGGAAGAATACACTTGGGTAGGCAGAGTCTTTATATATTACATATATATTATATAAAATATATATATATATATGTATATATATATATATAGATATATTATTATTATTGTTAGAGTTATTTTATTATTACATATATTATTACATATATTATTATATATATTATGTTATAGTTATATATATATATATATGGAAGATATATTACATATATTATTATATTATATAAATATATATATATATTTATATCTAATTAAGTAAACATCGAAAACATATTCTTTAATAATTCATAATACGCAACTCATTTTATTTCATAGTGAAAAGCTTGTTTATACTTATATTTTCCAAATATTTTACTCCGGGCATTTCTAATTGCCCTCATTTCAGCGAATTAGCTTTTAAACAAATAGGGTTTTATATTAATTTTTAAAGGTGTTTCAATTTAACAAAACACGCCATCTCCAGCATGTCTGATTTCAATTATTTTATGTATATAAATTCTAAATACCACTTAAAGTTATATAAAATTTCAATATTCAATATCAGAACAATCCGACACATCGATACAAAAATTTCAAACAAACCGCCACAAGCCACATTTGAGTATATTTAATGGAAGAAACGAAAAGGCCTCAAATATTGATTATAGGCAAGACAGACCAGCCCGCCTCTTATAATTTGATCTAATAAAATGATTGCCTGTTTGTCCGTAGCAGTGAGTTTTACTTCAAGACTGATAGATTTAAGAATCTCCTAAAATGAATTCAATTATTATAATACATATTTGTTTTTTCTTTTTAATCATGATGCAAAAACAGCTTCTTTTTTAATCTTATAAAATTTTATTAATCTGTATACTTTTAACATTTAATTTTGAAGATTTAAACCCTAAAAAATTTGGGTATGGAGCTACCTACCCTGCCTACCCTATATATACGCTCGTGATATATATTCGAATGTCAAATGCCCCTATACATAGCTTTTGAAAGTGTGTAAGTCAAAGAAGTTGGAAATGAATGAATCAGAGTGAGTCAGTCTTTACAAATGTAGAACATATAAGATTGAGCATAGCGGTTAAGTCTGGTGTCACAGAGTTGGACAGAGAAAGGATGAAATTATGTTAAAAAACGAGTGCATAGTATAAGGAGAGTGATACAATAGCTTGACAGGCAGAAAGAAACTGGAGATATTTACTGTGAGTGGGAGAGATGATACAACTAACTCTAAACTCTACTTTCTCAAATGCAAACTGTGTGAGAGGAACCAACCATATGTGAATTTAATACTCCAAGTAAAGGCAATGGTGGGGTAGAGAAATTCTGAAGGTACCTCAGAGTAACCAACCAAGAATATTAAGAGCAAACTAAATTTAAAGTGTGAATTCTGAACATATAAAGTTATTTCCAAGATTGTCAAGAAGATGAAACCGAAAGAAGCATTGAAACAACCTTGTTCTCAATGCCACAATTAGATATTCAAGAAAGATCAAAAGTTAATTGCCCCAAGACCACCCTCCTGTATGAATTAATCGTTGTTGGGTGGGGCGTCATACAAAATGAAGGAATAATGAAGGGTGGAGTCGTTAACAAAGGTGATGAAGTAATAGGTAAAAAGGATATTACTGGAATGTAGATAGACAGTTGGATACAATACAGAACCCTGAGGAACATCACTATTAAGTATTAAAGGATGAATGGTGACAGTCAATAACAACTGTTATAGATCGACATGAAAAGAAATCAGTAAGAATCCCACAGAGAGAAGGATAGATACGGAAAGAGGGAAGTTTAGAAATCAAAGCTTCTTACCAGACTGTCAGGAGTGATAGATGAAAATGAACTTAATTTGAATAGGATATTTCTTATTGCATTTATTTGAGCTGTGATTGGCTGCTAGATATTGATGACGTCATGAATATGATGAAGTCACAGTAAAGCAATGAGAATTTCCATTTGCACAAAAACAAAGACAGACAGATGCACAGACACACAGACACACTGATAACTAGACACACACATACACAATATAGCATTGACTCAAAGGGGTAGGGTTCGATTTTTCATTCTAGAGTTCTCTTGGTCGTAAACGGTTGAAATTTGGTATAAATATAGGTGGAGGTGTCACCTCATCGCAAACGAGGTTACATGGGGCTGTACCCCCCGGTATGGGGTATAGCCCCACTTAACATTTTAGGATCCTATTTAGGGTGTGTTACAGGGTACGTGTACCTCTACTCACATGATAATTTTTATTGTTGGTGGTGTCACTTCGTCGTAGATGAGGTTACGTAACCCTGCACCTCAATAAGGGTAAGCCGCTGCCCCTTCCAAAATGTTTCTCTGGTTAAAGTCTTATATAATGTTAAGTTTTTGGTGTGAGGCAAAGGTTTAAGATTTTTTTGGTTCGGTCCTTCGGAAAGGACGGTGAAATCCAAGTCATGTCGGCCATTGACTTGGAATTTATCTTAACATTGTTGATTTTGTTGCTTGATGCGTCAAATTTATGGTTTTAAAGATCGTTGAATTCGATTCCAAGATCCTTGAAGGGATTGAAGCCCCGATCGACCAAGTCATATCAGCAGCTGACTTGGTCAAGGCTCCCAACTCCGAAGGGGTATGGCTCAATGAAGACGAAGCGTTTCTAAGGTTGATGAGTCCGTAGTCAGATGTTCTTAAGCTTCTGAACAACAGGAATTACCAAGTCATGTCGACAGTTGACTTGAGAATTTCCTTTACATCGTTAAATTTTGACACTTGATGTGCCAAAGTACAGGTTTCTAAGGTAGATGTGACCGTTTTCGACGGTTTCAGATCCCTAAGTCATATCGTTTGCTGACTTGGGAATTTATATTGCATCGTTAGATTTTGACAGTTGATGTGTAAATGTATGAAATTCTAAGGTCCAGGAACTCGTTTCCGTGGTCTACGATGTGTTTGGAGTGTAGCCCCAGCATCTATATACAGAGTAACGCATCATAGGGTAAGGGTTTGAGTTTTAATTTTTTTTCGTATTTCTTTCAAACTTAGTATCCTTACTCCTGATAGTGACACCTCAGCGTAGTCGAGGTTTTCACTCCGGTACACCTCCCTGCAAGTGGTTGATGAGCTGAACCCCCTAAACTTCGATATGGTCTTAGATATATGGAGAATACATAGCCGATATGTTTCTATCGAAGGCTTCGGAGCCAGAAAAGAGTACAGAGCCTGAGTTGGCTCCTGCTACGTTTCCCTGTACCTGAGCTGATTTCCGAAGCTGGTTGAATTCCGTTTGCCGTAATGAATAATTGCTCGACCAAGGTGTCAATAGTGTATTGGCTGAATATGGAGAACTGATTTGAGAGCTCGAACGGTGTCTGAGTCAGAGAAAGAGTCGAACCGACTCTTGATTGGAGTAAGATTAGAGATGGAGAGGGAGGTGAGAAGGAGTAGAGTGGTGCTTGAATCGAAACTTGCATTCGACTTCCCTAATGTATGTTATATCAAACACTATGCAAGGATAGCTGCTGAGATCGAATGTGTTTTTCTTAATTTTTTAACAGTAGTAGCATTGGTGGTAGTAGTAGTAGTAGTAGTAGTTGCAGTAGTAATCACAACAGTCACTTCTTTTAATTCTATCATTATTATTATTTTGTTTAACAGATAACGGGAGAGCGAGAGCGAGTGCGAGAGCGAAAGCTCACGCCCGCAGGCGCGAACCGGCGCGGTTGGGCGCGAAAGCGATGTTCGCCCACAGGGTACATTATCAATGTAATGCATAAAATATTCTAATTGTGACACTATCATAAGTTTAACCCTTACGACATTTATATCTTTAATTTTTAATTAGACTACAATATTTTTATTCATTTAAAGAAAATCTATTTCGTTATTAGAAAGTTTTTTTTTAAACATTTTATGTTTTTACTAAAAAAAAATTATACTTTTAAATAAAAACGTTTTCTTTTTTGACCGTACGACAATAACTCAATAAGGCAGTAGCGTAAGCATCCCACATGCGGTCATGCGTTATTGCTTTATTGAATTATTGCTTCAAGTCATTTGAACACTCATTTTGTGAAAATAGCATGTATATATATATATATATTATATATATATTATAATTATATTATTATATATATATATATATATATTGCTGATATTATTATTATTATTATTAGTTATTATTATATTGCTATATTATTATTATTATTATTATTTATAAGATATTTGAGATAAAGAGGATATATATTATTACATATTATTATTATATTATTATTATTATTATTATTATTATTATTATTATTATTATTATTATTATTACATATTACTAATTTTACACACCTACACATATTATTATTATTATTGTTGTTGTTACATTTATAATGATAAGGCTATTATGGTATATATATACATATGTATGATATATATATAACTCATAAATCAAACAATCATAATGTCAAACATTCGATATATGGATGTGCACCCTATGTTCCGTATTCGCCACATGATTTGCTACAGCTTCTACAGGATTTTGTGAAAACTATCTGCTTAAATATTTTAAGATTTAAATTTTCGAACAAGAACCTGTTAAAAAAATAGTGTGTGTTAATAATTAGTACTAAGAAAAAGTTTAAATAATATAAAGATTTTAATTCCAATTTCATGAAGGAATATACGATAACTTGCTCATGGAAAATGTGCAGGACACAAAATCATTGTGTTGATGATTTGATGCATAAAATGAATAAAGATGTAGCAGAAATATATTCATAGCTGTGCTCATATCATTTAAAATATTTTCGTGTTTTTTATAAACAAAACAACTTTTCCTCAAAGAATGTTATACAGAGGGGTCCTAAACACCCAATATCTGCTATTGTTCGGATCAAAGAAGAGATGTGTCAAATCATAAAATCAGCTTCAGTGTTTCTGATACAAAGAAGAACCCCTTGAAAATATATAGGCGTCACATCTGAACCCCACGGTTATTTAGTGAACTTCAACCTGTTAATGTAATACAGCCTTGTTGTCCTGGCGCAAAATATTTTACCTAACGTAAATAGAAACTGTATGTACATACCTCAAATAATGAATAATTCTAGTTGTAAAGGATTATCTTCATATATATATATATATATATATATATAAGTTATTATTATATTATTATATATTATGTTATTATATATATTATAATACATATATATTATTATTATTGCTACGTATATTATTATTATTATATATATGAATAAATAAATATATATATATATTGTTATATATTGTTATATATATATATATATATATGATATATATGTTATATATATATTTATTATTATATTATATTATTATTATTATATTATATATATTATATATATATATATAAATATTATTAAGTTATTATTATATATTATTATTATTATATTATTATTATTGGTTATTATTATAGTTATATATTATTATATATTATATATATATATTATTGGTTATTATTATTATTTCTCTATATTATTATTATTATTATATATATATATATATATATATAGTATATATATATATATATATATATATATATATATATATATATATATAAACTGCTGATAAACGTAAACTAATCTGTGAAGACGAAAAATTTATCCAATGTTCGAGAAATACCTCTCCAAATCTATAAAGGAAATAAGATTTCAGACCTCAGAAGGTGAAGCAACGCCGTCATAGAAACATCATTAAAAACTCTCCCATAACATAAAAACCTGAAAGATGAAAAGAAATTACTACAGAAAAGAGGTGGTGTATTTTTACTCTTACTCTTTTCAGTCATTGCTTTATTGATACCTAAGTGATATAGCTTAATAATGAAGAAAATAGCTGTTTAACCACATAACGAATATGTGAAAATGAAATATAATACATCATCCGGGCAAAATTTTCAACAACTCCAACAGCCTCTAGAAGTTGTCACAGAGACAACTCAACAGTTGCTGCCTCAACAGCTACACCAACACCAATATCTCTAACAGCAGACACAGTCTTCACAACATCATTAATTACCTCAGCAGAATCCTCTACTTCCGAATGATGATCAGTCATATCAAGAACATCAACCTTATAGCTTATATGATCCTAAAGTTGAACAGTTAACAATTACGAGAAAGAATTGTGTCGAATATCAAACTCTGATATCAACCTTTCATGAGGTAACGCAGCCAGCAACAATATTCGATACAAAAGTAATTAACTAAAGAAATGCATCAACATGCTTTAATACGTAAGTCGATCGTAGATAGTTTAAATCCAATTTCTGAGGCTAAGGACTAAGTGAAAAAGGAAAGTTTTAAAAATATTCTGGTAGAAGGCTTGCCAAATAGAAGGCTCAAATAAGTTTTAGGTTTATATAATATTTTAAAAGATCAGTTATCATGGAACGATTTATGTCAAATCATTTATCGATGGAGAAATAGTCGAAGGATCAAATATTGTAGATCTGATAGGAGACCATTTCCGTGATTTGAAGAAAAACAATGTAACAGGTTATTAATTTCCCTAGAACTTTAAAACAAAATAAGAAAAGATTGGCTGATTTAGATAATTTACCTATATCTCCTAGGCCAAATACGAGTCCACCAGGTGCTTCTTTCCCTTCAGGTAGATTAAAGAGAATAAAAAGAGATCGAATAGGAAAAGACCGTACAACAGGCTAAAGTGGATTGTTTTCTGACTATTTATTTTACGTTTATATGTATATATTGTTATTTCATCTATTTATGTATTTTGTCTGTAATTAATATAATTATTTCATTTAAACTTCAATGCTTTATAACACCTGCCAGTATATATATATATATATATATATATATTAGATATATATATATATATATATATATATATATATATTTATATATATATATATATATATATATATATATATATATATATTATTATATATATATATATATATAGTTTTTATTTTTCATATCTCACTATGTAATTTTCAAACTTTGTCATAAATTGTTAAGAAATTTTTGTTTAACTTAACAAAGTTATGAAGGGTTTACCAGGTTTGCGTCTAGGTTTCCATATATCAATAAAATGAGTTGAAAAAATACTTAAAAAGAGAAGAAGCGTTTACTTTACATAAACTAATACGTAGAAAATTTCCTACACGGAAAATCATAGTTCCTTATCTTGATAATGTTTGGCAATTAGATTTAATTGAATTGATTAAATATAGTTCTATTAGTGAAGGGAGTATCAATACATACTTCTTTCACGATTTGACGTGTACTCAAGATACTTGTGGTTAAAAGATAAAAGATCCCAGACAGTAGCTGCTGTTGTAAGAGAAATTATTGATAAGGATAATAAATATATTAAAATTATGTGGACAGATAAAAGATCTGACTTTTTATTTAGAGAGTTTAAAGAAATTATTATAGAGTATGATATAGGCTATATGTAAATAGTAGAAAGAGTGCAACGAACTATCAAAGAACGAATGAACAGACTTTACAAAGATGAATACTTTTAAGTACATTGACATACTTCAGGATTTGGCTTCTTATAACAAATCTTTTCACAGAACCGTAAAGACTATTCCAGTAGAAATGATAAAGACAAAACCTCCTACTCAGCAACGTCGTAAAGCATGTAAAATTAAAGATAATACAGGAATTAACGTTAATGATTATGTAAGAAAGAGTATCTAGATCGGATGACCGATTTAGAAAAGTATATGAAGAAGGATGGTCTAGAGAAGTTTTTAAACTAGACTGTATACGAGAATTTCCTAATGAAGGGTTGAAAATACTATCTCAAAGATCTAGATGGAAAACATATAAAAAGAGAATTATATAAACAAGAAATACAGAAAATACGGTTTGATCCCGAGTGAAATGTATATAAAATAGGAAAAATATTAGGTTTAAAAGGAAAGGGTAAAAATAAACATTATCTTGTGCAATGGGTGCGACACCTTGATAAGTTTAATTCATATATAAAAGCCAGTGAAAATAAAAAAAACATTAATCAGTAGTCCTCGTAATCATGGAAAGCGAGGAACAGTTCTATTTAACTCTGCCTTCTTCGGCTTCTATAGATTTGCATCCTGTAAAGTCTCTGATTTCACTACCAAGCTAATGTATCCTATACTGCTTGAACATGTATCATATAAAATAGGATTGTGTGAGACGATATTATATGCAAACATAGAGAATGTAGCAGACACCCGACTAGCATTTTTAACGTTAAGAAATGTAGACTGGGTTAAAAACATTAAAAATAGAAAATACTAAAGGATTGAAAATGTTCAAGCTGAAATCTTTTATACAAGTCGAGGTCTCTATAAATCTCTCACAGATGTGTTTATATACTTAAACAGAAAATTTGGTTCAAGTCGGCTGTGTAAAGATTTAATTTTTCTAATTAATAAATCTGATAACGAAGACAGCATGTTAATCACCTTAAAATCTACAATAGGAGTAAACTTGCAAGATAAAATATGTTTATATTCCAGAGATCTGAGTGATTATGTAAGTACGTACGATATGATGCGGTATCACAAGGATGGGGAATCCCCACAACTCTAAATGAATTAATACGTTATATTCCTACTATGAAAGAGTATATTGGTCAATGCACTGCTCAAAGTGAAACTGCTAAATCGATACATATTGTATGTAAACCTCCGGAGATGCTACAAGATCCAGGTATGGCTTATATTTACACAGATATAGTTGAACATCAATATGTGGGGAATACTAAAGTCCCTTTATTAAGAGTGGTGCATTTTCCTAAAGATAGTAGAGTTATAACTTTCCCTAATGGGTATTACATACCAATAATCTCATCACAATTTTAGTCTATATGCGTGTATACAATGGATGTTGAAGTTAATGTTTATCCATTCACTTCCGGGATATTGTTGCGCAAAGTTCATATTAGAAAGAAGCAGTAGCAGTAACACATATGATGAACTACTTTTTAAGCAAAGTTGAAAGTTTTTCTTTTGTAATGTTAAAACACTTTCAAGAAATATTTAAATGTTTAAGGTCTTGTATAAGTGATGTAATAATATACATTTATTCATTTATTGCCTTACTCTCACAGTGTAAAGATAGTATAAGAAAGAATCTCCTTTAATAATGGATGGTGAAAGAGTTTTCAGGAGTTCGAATTTACAAAGGGGATATGGATTGGTTTAATATTTCGCTAAATTGATGAGAACCGCTATGCCTCTGTTTAGAAAGGGGCGAGAATATATATTTAAAAAGCTGCTAGAACGGAGTTGAATACTAAACATGATATTGCATCAGGAGCTTATCCACGTGACACGTGACTCTTTAAAAAACGTGTAGCTGATGTCTCTGATGAAATTTTGGTCGATGTTAAACGGAAAATAAGACGTCAAATGACGGGTCAAGGTATAGGTAGTAAGAAATGGGTGTAAAAAAGCTAAAGGCAAAGAGACCTCTAAATAAAAACTTATTGTCTTTGCCATTTAATTACTAGCTGGTATCTTTTACCTAATAAGTAACATCAGTCGTCTGTAAGGTATATAAGAAACGGATAATCGAAACTCTACTCATTATACTTTCAGTAATCGTACCTGCGAGATGCATGTCCTTTATCATTCTAGTCCACACTGTTGCAAGACTGAATTTTTCCTCTTTTCCATGAATCCTACATAGATTAGCGCAAGTGAGACCAATAACATCAGTATTAACCCTATTCATTCAATTGCCAACACCGATGTACCTTTATAAATCAATATACCAGGATGTCGGTTCAGTATCTTCATCCATCAATGTGTTCTTTTATTTAAAAACCAAATTGATGAAAGCTGATGGTTCAAACCTTCCTTCCTCAGATGATCAAATAGTCCACACGGAATCCAATTTCCTGCATACATGTTTTAACCTGCTTGAAGTGTATCTCAATCAAACATCTCTAGGAGCTTCAGCAACAAATTATCCTCATAGAAGTTATATAGAACATTTATTAATTACTCAGATGATGCTAAGCAGTCTCATCTCCATCATGTGAATTTTATAAGGATACTGCTGCTAAATCCACTAGTGACACCTATGAATTTTATGGACGTTTAAATGGAGATCTTCTCCCAAGAAAGACTTATTCTTCCTTCAGTAGATACTAGAATTCGATTAACTAGATCTAGTCCTCATTTTGCTTAAAGTTAAAAACAAACCCGCAGCTAATGTGTCTTGTCCTAAACCTGTTTTCAAGTTGTTAGAAACTTATCTTTATGTTAGAAAAGTGAAATTATTACCCCAATATTTGAAAGCAAAATATCCTATCAAAAGAAGTGAAACCAAGTTATTTAATTTCACACAGGAATTATCGAGTATCAACATTCCTAACATTGCGAAAGACAATTTACCTTAGAAAGCAATAATAGGAATTGTTGAACATACAGCGTACTATGGAAATTATAAAAAGTCATCCTTTCAATTCTTCCCTTCCTGACTCTGAGGCATCAGTCGGCGTGTAAATGGGCAACCATACGCTCATGGCTATGAAATGATATACAATCACAAACTCTATGCTTAAGACCTTTTTGCGATTTAAAAGCCAATACTGTTTCATGCAACGATAGGAGCAGATCGATCTCTAAGGCAGCTGAGAATAGGTAATTATGTTGATACATTTCACAGCAGTTCTTTCTTCAAAGCTTGTAACGCAAAACCATTTAAACATTTTAAGAAAAGGGACATTAGGGTTAAGTCTCAACTTTGGCAAAAGTTGGCAATCTACAATTACAGAGTTGGTATATTTAGAGCATCCTCGTTATTGAGATTTGATTATTCACCTAACTTTAAATTATTAAAGATGAATGTTAAAGGTAATCTAATGTATAAACGAATCCGCTTTATCGAAATCTTCGCCATTAAAGAAATAGGTCCGTGGGAACTGGAGAATGATACTGGTTTTTGGCCAGGCTAATAGCCAGTGTAGTTATGGGGACATAACTTATATTCAAAGATGTTGGTTTATTTTAAAAATTTGGTGTAAATGTGGTCTAATATATAGATCGATTTTTCATGGCATCCTGATAGTTCCTGTCACCCTATAAAATAAGATTGTATGTCATCCATCAATGTCGATGGAGTTAACAAGAATTTTTGTTTTTCTATAGTTACAAATAAATGATGTCTTTACGCAAAATATTGAAGTAAAATAAAAATAAATTACCACTGCTGTTGGAAAAATGACAGAAACTATTACTGATCACACGTTTTCTTCCCTGTATTTGAAAATGAAAGAGATGAAATATTATTTTAAAAAAATTATCTAACCACATAACTAAAAGTTAGGCAGGAAATCAATGTCTTCAGTATTTGGATAAACTTTGAGTGGAAACGAGAAGATATATGATATCTGGGGGAGTATGTTACATTTCCGCAGGGTGATAATCAAGATGTTGTGGTTATAAGAATCGTTATTATTCAGAGCGTTCACACAAAGTATTATAAAATTATAGCAAATACATACAGAATTATTTAAAGTTAAAACTTTTCATTTCCTGGCATATATAAGTTTATATATATATAGATATATAAGATAGTTGTTGTTATTATTATATATATAAGAAGAAAGATATATATATATATATATATATATATTATATATATATATATATATATATATATATATACATTATTT
>JABUQX010053909.1:5000-7500 GCA_015478945.1 Trachelipus rathkii | reverse complement strand
TATATATATTATTATTATTATTATTATATTATTATATAGATATATATATATATAGTATTATATAAATATATATATATATTATTATTGTTATTACATACATATATATATATATATGGTATATATTATTATTATTATTATATATATATATATATACATTTATATATATATATTACATATATAGTTTAAAGTGGATCATATCTACATATATTATTATTTTCAATATTACATAATACATACATATATATTATTATATTATTATTACATATTAATATTATTATATTATATTATTATTATTATTACATATTAATATTAATATGATGCATTACACATATATATATATATAGTATATATATAGTATAGTTATGTTATTATATATATATATATATATATATATATATATATATATATATATATATATATAGTTATTGTTATTATTATATATTACATATTATTACATATATTATTATTATAAATTAAGGTCGAGCAGGAAAAATGGTCGAGAGGTCAAATAGTCGACAAAAAGTTGTCGACCAAAATCCTGTCGACAATATGGACATTTCGTAAAAAAATGTTCGATCATTTGGACAATATAAATTTTTTTAATATATCGATTACACTGGTCAACAAATTTTGGGAAATGTTTCGTAACTGAAATAAAATTAGGTGAAACTATACGTATTTTCATGCAGATTCCGAAAATGGTTTTAGAATTCTTGTATCACGTATAGTTTTGAGTTACAAGCTTCCAGTTAAGGTATAATAACTCCAAATATGCGTATGTTGTAGCAAAGATATACTATTATTAAACTTGACTATAAAATTAATTAATTTTCTAGTCAAAATTACAGAGTTATGATGTCACGAGTAATAAAACATGTATGTATAATGCATTACCACATAAAATGATATACATTTACCTTAATTTTTCCTGAATTTGTGCCATACATTGAACTTTCGATAATTACTTTTTTCTTTTGCGTTCTGGTGAAGTGTCTTTCTTTCAGAAACCAGCAGTAATCACTCATCATTGCTTTATCCCATCTGCCCTGATAACGTTTCTCCATTTGCTGTATATCTGGTGGAATCTTTCACCTTGTTCATCGCTTACTGCCCCGAGATTTGGTGGAAAGAATGTCAGATGAGAATGTAAAAAATGTATTTTTAGTGACATTCTGCATCCTAAGTTCTTGTAATTAACTAGCAACCTCTCTACTATACTATCGCTATTTTCAACTCGTTTTTTCCCAAGGAAGCCTGTAATAACGTCTTTGAAGGAATTCCATACAGATAGTTCATCATGGTTTAATTTCTTGTCAAAAGAGGGGGTCACGTTGTAGTTGTCGAATCTGCGGTTCGACGAAAACGCCCTCTTTCAATTTGGCGTTACTTAAGCCACGAAAAACGTCACATAAATATTTAAATCCATCTCCTTCCTTATACATGGCCTTCACAAAATTCTTCATCAATCCAAGTTTAATATGTAATGGTAGTAAAATAACTCGCTTAGGATCTACAAAGGGCTTATACTTAACATTCTCTTTGCCCGGGGTAAATGTATATCTTTCTCTCCATGTTTTTCGTACGTAATGTTGCTTAGTATCCCGGCTGTCCCATAAACACAAAAACAACAGTGTTTGGTGAATTCTCCCTGTAGACCATAAGAAGGAGTCCAACAACTTCAGATCACAACAGATGCTTCAAGTGTGTGGTCGCTGGGCTTTACCAGCCTTCAATATTTCGACGAGCATTATAGGTTCCTTGTTCATTCAAACAGAGCAACCGGAATTTTGAAACTTGTTTGAGTTATGCACTAAGACGGTTTTAGGCTAGTTTTTGAAGTGTCTATGAATAAGCGCCATTCACCATCTAAATACGGAATACCAAGCTCACGCATAAGTCCAATAACATCGAACACGTGAAATATACGTTACCTCTTTGTGTAATATTTAAATTTTGTTTCTTTTCTATATATACTAATATTAACCTTTTGATCTAACAAATTCCACTCCTGCAAGCGTGAACCTAAGTTTTTAGCTTGCTGTTTTGATAAATACAGGTCTCCTACTAAATCATTTAGTTCCGGTTGCGTAATCATGTGTGGTGTTGCATTTGATTCGTCTGGGATATATGGCATATCTGCAGCACCCGATGCTCCAGCATTAGAGTCAAACAAATCTTCATCTGAGTCAGGAACCTCTTTCCAAGAAGCTGGTGCTATAGGAATCGGTAGGTTCTCATCATTATGGGGGACTGGTCTCCTGGCTGAGTTAATTGTCGGATAGGCAATGTTTGCTTTAGTTTTTGAATTGAAGCCACATACATTTGTTAAGCAAAAGTAGCAATCCTGTATATGATTCCTTTGCTCCATCCAATACATCTGCACTCCAAAGGGCAAATGCGCTTTTTCACCTTTTAACCACTGGGTTAATTTAACATAACATCTAATGCATGTTATGTGTGGGGCCCATGGTTTATCCTGGTCACCCAGAGTACACTTAAA
>JABUQX010053908.1:107500-116324 GCA_015478945.1 Trachelipus rathkii | reverse complement strand
ATTATATATTTATTATTATATTATTATTAATTTTAATTATTATTTTATTATTATTATTCTTATTTATTAACAATCAGTATTATTATTATTATTAATTTTATAATTTATTATTATTATTATATATTATTATTATTGTTATTTGTTATTGGTTTTATTATTATTATTATTTTATATTATTTATTATTTTAATTATTATTATTATTTCTATTATTGGTGTTATTATTATTGCTGTTATTATTTAACATATTATAATATTATTATATATTATTATATTATTTAGTATTATTATTGTATCTATTAATATTATATTATTATTATTATTATTATTATAGTATTATTACTATATTATTATTAATCATACTAATTATTATTATTATTATTATATTTATTATTATTCGTTTTTATTATTATTATATATTTTATTATTTATTATTATTATTATTTTTATTATTATATTATTAGTTATTCACTAAACTTGTTAGCTTTAGTTGTTTAGTGTTATTACCCCATCAGTTATTATTATTACTGTTATTTATTATTATCGGTATTAGCATTAGTATTAGTAATATTAATGTATTAATATATTATTTTGTTTTTTTATGTATTATTATTATTATTATTTTGGTTATTTATTATTTATTATTATTATTATTGATTATTATTATTATATTATTGATTATTAATTATTATATATTATATAATATTATCATTATTATATTATTATTATATTATATATTATTATTATTTTATTATTTTAATATTATATTTGATTAATACTATTATAATTATTATAATTAGTTTAAATTATTATTCTCATGTTTATTATTCTTGTTTTATTATTATTATTTATATTATTATTATTAATTATTATTATCGTTATCAATTTTATTATTATCTTTATTAATTATTAATTGTTATATAATTATTATTATTATTTTATTATTATTATTATTTATGTATTATTTTATTTATTATTACTTTTATTTGGCCTCAAATGGACGAAACGTCCCCGCTAATTAGCCCTTTTCTCATCTAATGTAATAATCCTTTGTATTAATTAAATATGTGTAAACATAAACCATTAATCTTTAGACGAGAATAAAATAATTTTTGATTGATTGATTGAAATTATTATTATTATTAATTATTATTATTGACTTAAATTATTATTATTAATTATTAATTAATAATAATAATAATCATAATTAATAATTAATAATAATAATATAATAATAATAATAATAATATAATAATAATATAATATATTAAGTGCTACTTTTAATTAATAACTAATTATTTTTCTCAGCTAAGAAAATTAACATATTCTATTACAGGAGTGATCATAAGCACTGTGACGATTACTTTAGACGTTCTTGGAACCGGAAACTTAGTACAGATCTCCAGTATTTTTGGGAATTCTTCTTCGATTTCAACATCATATCCTCTCTCACAGGTAATTCACCACGCATGTTCTAACATATATATATATATAATATATATATATATATATATATATAGTATATATATATATATATTAAATATTAAATATTATATATATATATATATATTAATATATATATATATATATATAATTATAAATATATAATAATATTATATATATATATATATATATCTAATATATATATATATATATAATCATATATATATATATATATATATATATATATATATATATATATATTATATATCATCAGTGGCGACTCATTCGTGAAATGGATGGTATGCGATTTCACAATCATATTAATATTATATATTATCATATACTATATATATATATTATATATATATATATATATATAATTATATATATATATATATTATATTATTATATATATAATTCGCCAATTTTTATTACGTGAAGAGGTTAGGTCATCTCTGGCAATTATTCTACTCGTACGGTAAGCACAATTACATAATAAAAATTACCTATTCCGAATGATTTACCCAAATAAAAATATGGAACTAAGCTTTATCACTATAACAAATTGTAAATTTTTGAAATTTTTAGCTGAAGTCCATTCTTGTCGTTTTTTTGACTTGCATATAAGTTCAATCACAAGATGTCAAAAAACAATTGAGGACAATATAATCTTTCAGTTGCAAGAGCAACGAGGGCATTCAGTCTATCTTGGCCCATTGTATTCCGAATAACGATTTTAATTCTTTTTAATCTAGAAAAGCATCTTTCAGCTTCAAACAGATGACCTTGGGAGTAGTTATGTAAAAAAATTTTAGGCACTTTTAATTGTTTCTTTTCAAAAGTCTGAATCTGTTCCATTTTCCCAGTAATGTCTGTTGCAAAAATCAGAGCTTCCTTTCTCGAGAATAGAATCTTCTCAGAATATATAACTTCAAGTTCAGATTTGAGGTCTCAAAGCGATGTTAAAGAAATGGATAAACAGGTTAAGTTTTTCTTCAATGAATAAACACAAAGTCTTCTTTTTAATTCGTAAGTAATTCTTCAACAAATAACGATCTTCTTTTCACCTCACAAACATCATACTTCCTCAATTATAGTAGTCCATTATGGTGGTCATATTGTTTTCTAATCCAAACTAATTCTAATTGTAGTATCACTCACGTTTTTTATGAGAATTACGGTCTGGATTTCTTTGATTGAATTTTGGTGGATAGAAACTATGTAACATCTTGCATTGATATGGCTAAATCCGGCTGCGCCAAATATTGCAAAAGCTAAAATCCGTCCATCTGTCTTTTGCAAACCTTCTACTCTTCGTGTTCTCCTTGTTCTGCTTTTCGTTCTTTCGAATTTTTTTCAAAGCAATTTAAATAATGGCTCTCTATATGTTCAAACGCATGTCTTAAGTTCGGATGTTAAAATCTCATCTTGTTTAAACAGTCTTTAGAACCGTCTCCCAATTAATTTCATCTACTAGCAGTAGTTAATCCCCCTCCTTGGGAAAGGAAAAAGAAATTGGTGGGAAAAAAAAAAAAGGTTTTTAGGGAAAAAAACAAATTTAGGTGAAATTATATTCAAAAGACACCCCAACTTCTGATATATAACCTATATATTAGTTATATATATATATATATATATATTATATATATATATATATATATATCATTATATATATATATATTATATATATATATTATTATAATTATATATATATATAGTTATATATATATATAATAATGATTTTATTATTATTATTATTATTATTATCTAACTAATAATAATAATAATAATAATAATAATTATTTAATAATATTATTTTAATAATAATAATAAATTTATAATAATAATCAATAATAATAATAATTTAATAATGATGAAATGAATAATAATATAATGAATAATAATATAAAATCATAATAATAATAATATTTATTAATAGATAATATACTGTATCGACAAATTACATGGCGAAGCACGCCTAAATCGCTCCAACTAGTATAATTTATTGTATCACTGTCAGAACTTGATTTTTACATCGACTATGAGGAGTAAGAACTTGAGCGGAAATACGATTTCGCTCGTCTCACCTTTCTTTTCAGTAATAGGACAATTCAAATTATACTATCATTACAACTGATACGAGTATATTTATTTGATTTCTTATTATTAGATGAATGAAACCATCGTACGTTTCTGCCTTATTACAAAACAGTTTTAAAAATTTGCATTCAATTATTTATCATTAATTGAAAACATGGTGTTTTTAATTAAGTATTATAATTGCAAAATTTATATGTTTATATTAATGAAGGAGGAGCGGTCACTCCATCGCTCCTATACACGAGTCGCCCCTGATTATAATACTATATATATATATATATATATATATTTATATAATATATTATAATATATATATTATATTAATAAATCTAGATTTTTGCTTTATTATAATATATATATACTAGTATATCAGGGGCGTAGCCAGGGGGAGCTGAGGGGGCTGTAGCCACCCCCCGAGAATTTTCGACAGTGAATTTTTTTCAGCAGAAAAAAAAACTATATATAATATATATATATATATATATATATATATATAATATATATATATATATATATATATATATATATATAATATATATTATATATATAATATATTGAGTTATAAAAATGAAAAACAAGGAACAGCCTAAAAACTTATATTATTTTTTTTAAAAAACAAAAAATCAGTAAACTTGCATTTCTTCTTTAAGCAATGCACAATCGGAAGAATTGTCGGATCAAAATCATCTAATTGTTCATTCAACTTCAAAGAATGTACAAGATGCCTTTCAATCTTCTTCAATTAACTTTACCAATTATATAGCAGAGTATGTCTATAAAAAACTTAACAATAACATAAAAACTGAGGTTCGCGATTCCCTTTGGAGGCCGATAAAAAATCAATTTTTTACTTCTGACAGGAAACCCTAAAATTCCCAACCATTTTCAGTTCGGAGTGGTTGAAAATTTAAAGATGGTCTAACTTAGCTCTGAAAAGAAAAGAAGGTGTATTGTGGCACATGTTCGTATTGTCTTGAACATCGAGGCAAAGCTGGCAAAGGGAAGTCATGAAAGACGATTGAACATTTGTAAGTAAACCAAACGCAAAACTTAAAGAAAGCTTTACAATCCTTCAGAAAACGCAAAAAAAAAAAAAAAAAAAACTGAATATCACCGTAGCGCAGTTACAAGCCAAAAAAAATTTTGAAGACATCTATCAGAAAACAAAATCGAAAAGCATAGGCAAAACAACTGACACTCAAAAATAGAAAATGTGAAGGAAAATAGAGAAAAACTTGTTCCAATAATTGAAACTATACGTTTATGTGTCCAGCAAGGTCTTGCATTAAGGGGCTCAAGTGACTCTGGATGATTGAATTATCAACTCAGCTGAAAATGACGGAAATTTAGAAGCCTTTCTAGGTTTTTTTTGAGCAAATGAAGGTGACCAAGGTTTTGAAGAACCACTTACTTCTAATCGTCCAAAAATTCAATGTATACGAGTTCGATTATACAGAATGGAATCATACAGTCATTTAGTCCAGCTTATACAAAGGAAAATAGTGGAAGAAGTTTATAAAAACTTTTTCAGTATGTAGCTGATTGAAACAACCGGACATTTTTCCCAAACAAAACAATTTTCCACTTGTATAAGGTACGTGGTTGGTGTGTGGAGGCTGTAAACTTCCTTTTACTTTGAGAGATTTTTTTCTCATTTGTTCGGGTTATGATGTCTCAGGGAAAGCATTTGGCAAATGTAATTTTGGAGAAACTCGGCCATCTTGGTTTAAAACCGAAAATTTAAGAGGCCAAGGATATGAAGGAGCCTCTTCCATGAGAGGCGATTCCGAGGAGTGCAATCTGTTATTCGGAATAAGTATCCTAAAGGCTTCTATACACACACATTGTTTAGCACATTGTTTAAATCTATGCCTCTCAGACTCTTCTAAAATTCTGGCAATTCGAAACGTCTTAGGATTCATCCCTGAAATATGCCTTTTTTTTCGAGTCGAGTCCGAGCCCAAAACTTCAGGAAGATAAATAAGAAGTTTCCTAGTACCAAAATAACAAGATAATCATAAAAGATGTGTCGAGAGCCAGATGGTGTGAACGGCATGAAGCGGATTTCATTTTTAAAAGACTCTTGAGCCAATACTTGCGTCATTGGAAAATAAAAGAAAGGTCTGGTGAATTATCACAGAAAGCTACTTGGTTGTTAAATTCAATCAAGTTAATCATTGAATTTTATAATTAAATTTGCGTTCTTAAGTAAAAACTTTCTATGGAATAACGCTACACCAGGTCAAAAAAAATTAACAGAGCGTCCATTTGATGTGTCAGTGCAATAAACTAGAGAAAGATATTATCAACTTCTCGAAAAAGAGTAGACAAAGTGCTGGACAGAGTTAAAACCATATTCCACACGACGCTAAAAATGTATGCGACAGCTTAGTATTGAATAACAATATTCCAAGAAATACTGAATGTTACCGAAACAACGTTGTAATGCTGCATACATCAGATCCGAATCTATTACCTGACACATTCAAGTTTTTTATTCCGTTTTATTGATGATCTGGTTTCTTCGTTGACTGATCGATTTCTCACGCATGAAACCACTATCATTTCACTTCAGTATTTTACCAGAAAGTGCATGTACCTTATAGCATATTGAAACAGCTCCTCTTTTATAAAGACTACCTTCCAGAACCTCAACGAGGATACATAAAAGGAGAGTGGTGTTTCTGACAGCGGTAAATGGCTGTTAGAAATGAAAAACCAAAAAACTTGCGAAATCGGTCGCTTTGGCTAAGTGGACAAGAGAGGAGGTTTCCTAACATTGCTACTCTCCTGGATATCTTAGCAGTATTGCCTGTATCCACCGCAACAGTAGAAAGAACTTTTCGACATTAAGGCGTCTGAAAAACTATTTACGGAATTGTGTTGAAGAGAATCGATTTAGCATGGTCATCGCTTTAACCTGTCAATTCATCTCGAGATTCTCAGCAAAGAAGTACAACAATGAAATATTTTTTGGAATCACCTCAGTCAAAAGCAAGGAAACTGAAATTTACCTTTTACAAAACGATGGTAAGTTCTTATGATATTATATATAGTATATATATATATATATTATATATATTATATATATATATATTATATAAAATATATTATTATAATAATATATAATATATTATATATATATATATATATATACTATATATATAAATAATATATTATATATATATATATTATATATCATTTAACTTCATTTGAAATGTAAACCACTTGCGAAGTCGCAGCCCCCCCCCGAAAAAAATTCCTGGTGGCCGCTGATATATATATATAGTATATATATATATATATATATATATTATATATATATATATATATATATATATATTATATATATATATATATATACAATATATTTACAGTTGTCCAACGCGACCACTACGGGCAGAAGCCCTTCAAGGAGGGGGGTGTTGTACGCCTCCAGAAAGTCCAAAAACTAACGTAACTTACGTAGATGAGCACAGACGCAGGTTCTTAAGTGGGGGAAGATTAATTCAGAAGAAACACAGAAGTGAAGAGAATTCCCAAACAAGGTGGCAGGAAAGAAGGAAGCCCCGCAGCGAACTAGCCTGGAGATACCAATATCAACACAAAACTCATGTGCAGACACAGTATCCCTTGTGCTACGAGGGCAACGTAAAGGTGGTGGTGGTACGCAAGTGATAAGCTCCTTCGAGCACTTGCCGCTGCGGTACCTATATAAAAGAGATAAAGCACCAGCATCGTGTCGCAAGGCATAGAGGGTCAAGTAGAAGTGGCAAAGTAAACAGAACAGTTTAATAATCCGATGCCTTTGACTCGATTCTATTCCAAGAAAGCCGGTGAAACCAAGCCCCCCCCCCGAGATATGAGTACATTATTCATACTGGGCGAGTGATGCCCTTGTATAGTTGGAGTAACTGAGGAGAGGAAAAAAAAGTCTCGCAGTCTAAACAGAACTCCCAGTTTCTTTGAGGCCGCCCTAACAACCATTGTAATGTGAGGTTTCCAAGATATTTTCTTGTTTATGTTAAGGCCAAGCATGTTTAGATTGTCAACAGGAGAGACGAAAAAACCATCGAAGGAGATATTAAAGTTAGAAGGTGTCTTAGAAAGGGAGTTTAGTAGAAGTCGGGTTTTTAAGAATTAATTTTACTAGGTTGAGAAGACCGTCCAACCCGGAAATTCTATTCCAGATTCAGCGAGAATAGATCCGAAAGATTAAAGACGTAGAGGCAAATTCCTAGAAGTAAAAGAAGGGACAGAAATTGAAATGAAGTTGAAAAATGAAGGGTCGAGTCATCGGCATATGAGTGGATAGAGTTAGATGTGCAGGTGAGAAGATCAATAATGAAATGTAGGAGATAAGACATGAACCTGAGGTACACCATATTGAAAAGGAATAAAAAGAATTTCTCCTATTAACAACAGCTGATATTGAGAGATTTGAAGAAAACTAGACATAAGAAAGCAAGAGAAGGAGGAAACCCAAAGAGGGGAGCTGGAGAGGAAGTGACGCGTGTCCCTACCCGTGAATCATTGCTTTGGTATGTCAAGTGCCACCCACGCAAGCCTCCCCTTTTAGTTATATAAGGGCGAAAACCAAAATCCAGTAAGATAGGAAGTATACACCAGTTAGACGCTCGAGTGCGAATAAACCAATACTGGCGATCGGAAAGAATGAATGAGATTCCAGATGAAACCTAAGAAACTGAGAGTTGAGAAGGGTTTCAAAGATTCTAGATAGAATACAAGTGAGAGCTATAGGCGATACGTTAGAAGGACATATAGTTGAACGAGGGGAGGTGCCAGCACGGAAGCACACTCCCTGGAAACTCGGGGAGGAATGCCATCTGGGCCACCCGCCTCCCTTCCTAATGTTCATAGATTTCAGGGGCCTATGCACTCGATCAATATGTTATCACACAGCAAAGGCATAGGACACCTAAGAGGAGAAGGAGGAGAAAGAGGAATTGCCAGAATCGTCCAGTGTTGAGTGCAGGAAAATGAAGAGATTGGCCTTATTCAGTTGGAATTTAGCAACAGAACCATTAGATCGATAAGAGGAGGAAGGCGATTTACAGAGTTTGTTGGAGATGTTTTTGAAGAGCCAGATATTTAGTAAGGAGACCAAGAAGGTTACATATTAACTTGATGAAAGCCAGCTTTGTTCGTCAAAGAGTATCTCTGCAACGATTTCTAGCCAAATGAAAATTAGCAAGAGTGATAGGAGAACGAGAATTTTTCCACTCCCGAGTCCCGATACCCACTGTCTCTAGCCTGAATGAC
>JABUQX010053908.1:60000-97500 GCA_015478945.1 Trachelipus rathkii | reverse complement strand
TTGAAGCTCAGACACTTATTATCCAACATGACTTCACACAGCGGACTCCTCCCTCACACACCCTGCCAAACCTTTCTACCAATCCTCTCAAACTCTCTTCAGATTCGCCACACAAATTCAAATCATCTGCATGCAATAAGCAGGGCACCTTCCTCTATCTTCCATTCTCCATCATTCTAAAATCTTTCCCTACCTTTAATTCTTTCATAATCCCATTGATATACAAATTAAATAACCAAGGAGATATAACAGATCTCTTCCTCACCCCGTTATTAATATGTTATTATTGGGAATATTTCTTCGCTTATTCCATCATATCTTCTCTCACAGGTAATTCACCCCCATGCTCTAATATATATATTATATAATAATATATATATATATATAATTATATATATATATTATATATATTATATATATATAATATATATAATATATATTATTATATATATATATATATATATTATATATATATATATATATATATATATATCATCCTCATCATCATCATCATCATCGATTGGGGTTGAGGTGCGTAGCATACACCGAAACAAATGGTAATAGAAAAATATGGCGCAAGTAGAAAAGAAAGCTCCCTTTAAAGTTATCTTTGTGTCCTTCAGTGAGAACTCGTCGCAGTCAGAAAATCCACCCAAGGATTTCACGAGACTGCGACGGAGTCTCACCGTGGTATCTCGTCAATGTGGGGTTCATCCCCTGGGCAAAACCCACAACCATACCCCCTCACAAAACCCTGTCATTCACTACTGTTATGCACCTTTCTTCTCGCCTCTTTTAAACTCACATTCCTCTCCTTCAGGCATCCCTTTACCGACTCAATCCACTTTTTCTTCGGTCTCCCAGCTGGTCGATTCCCAGCACACCCACCACTAAACATCCGTTTAACAAACTGAATATCTTCCATCCCTTCCATATGACCAAGCCATCCCAATGTACTCTCGTTTATTCTCTCTTTTATACCTTTCCTCACACCACACAACTCCCTAATGCGTGCATTCCTCATTTTATCAATTCTTCTCACACCTAACACGCGTCTAAGATTGTCCATCTGAACACATTGTACCTTAGATCTATACCTCTTATTCTAGTTTCACTACTATACATTAACACAAATAACAACATACCTTCTTGCAAAACCCTAGTGCACTCAAGACATAGGCCCTTTACATCCACCAACTATTTAATTGCACCAGCCACCTTCCTACCATCACAACTTTCTTACTACACTGCATCATCCATTCCCTTTTCACCCAACAATATCCTAAATATTTAAACTCAGACACTTCTTCCAGTAGCTCACCATCTAACATGACTTCACACCGCGGACTCTCCTCACTCAAACACCCAGCCAAACCTTTCTACCAATCCTTTCAAACTCTCTTCAGATTCACCACACAAAACCAAATCATCTGCATGCAATAAGCAGGGCATCCTCCACTATCTTACATTCTCCATCATTCTAATATCTTTCCCTGCCACCCCATCCATATACAAATCAGAAAATCAAGGAGACATAACAGATCCCCGCTATTAATATTAAACCAATCACTTTCAACTATATTTATTCTTACACAAGCTTCACTACCATCATACATACATACTTTTGATTATATTCAGAAGCTTACCAACAACACTATATATCACTAATTTCTGCCACAGAGGTTCTCTATTAATCCTGTCTTACGCCTGTTGCAAGTCCATTAAACCTAAGTACAATTTATTCTTCTTCTCCCTCAATTTCTCAATTATTTGTTTCAAAGAAAATAATTTAATCCACACTTTCTCTACCACTTCTAAATGCACCTTGTTCCGCATCAATCAGTCTTTCAGTCCCATGATGCACTCTTTCAACCAAAATACCAGCATATATCTTCCCTACAACACTCAATAAACCAATTCCCATATAGTTCCTACAGTTCCCATTATCCCCTTACCCTTATGTAAGGGTACTATTACTGCTCTCCTCCAACCCCTCGGAACTATACCTTCCATAAGCGCTTTGTTACACAACTTCCAAATCCATTCAATCACCATCTCTCCTATATTCTTGATCATTTCACCATTAATTACGTCTATTCCTGGAGATTTGCCATTCTTCCACTTTCTCACTCTGCCCATTACCTCCTAATTACTAATTTCCTCATCCTGAAAATAGTTCCTACAGTTCCCATTATCCCCTTTACCTTATGTAAGGTACTATTTACTGCTCTCTCCAACCCCTCGGGAGCTATTACCTTCCATAACGCCTTGTACACAACTTCCAAAATCCATTTCAATCACCATCTCTCCTATATTTCGTTGATCATTTACCAATAATTACGTCTATCCTGGAGATTTGCCATTCTTCCACTTTCTCACTCTGCCCATTACCTCCTAATTACTAATTTCCTCATCCTGAAAATACCTATTTCTTATTGCACCGTCAAACTCACTCACATTTATTATCGCCTGTTCATTACTGCCAATGTTATGCAGATCATCGGTGTTTTCTCCACATACTCCTGGCATCCATTTCTTCAGTTACGAAAGCACCATCCTTATTCATTATTCTATGGAAATTCTATTTATTCTCATTCTTAACCTTTCGAACTTCCATCCAGAAGAGTAGTAGCCATGACGGAAGTGCAGCCAAGCTGGAACGGGAGTTCCAGGAAACCCAGGCTCTTTCCTGAGACATTTTCTACGAACTACCTGGCGGGGGCTACCTTCCTGGGTACTTTTCATGTCTGGCATTTTAACAGGGGGGACCCCATATTCATGTACATGAGTGAGTGTATTTAAGCCTAACCATTTGCTCATGTACTTTCATGATCGTTTTTCACCCCACTCCTTTGTTCATCCCCTACCCCTTTGTTCAATCTTATGACGTCATCACTCAGAAGTAAAGGCAAGCTGGAACGAGGTTCCAGCTATGCCAGCGTCTTTCCTGAGGTGCTTTCCAGCACCTATCCTGTATGAGCTACGCTCCTGGGTACTTTTCATGTCTGGCGTTTTACACTGGGGGCTGCCCCCTAGGGTGTCCCTTATTCCTGTACATTCGCAATGTACGTGCGTGCGTGTGTTTAAGAGAGATCATATGTTTATGTACTTTCATGATCGTTTTTCACCCTACCCCCTTTGTTCTCCCCTACCCCCTTTTGTTCTATGCTATGACGTCATCACCATATACGTTCCTGAGTGCTCACGTTTGTTCGTGACCTTTTTTCGTGTTCCCTTTGTTCTATCCTACCCACCCCCTCTACTAGCTAACCCATGTACAAGGCGTAGCCACATACATTGGTTCATGTACGTGGCGTAGTCACGTACAGGAAAGTAGCTGAGCTGCTTTCGTGAAAGTAGCGGAACCTCAGCTACCCTACCCCCCCTCTGATAGCTAGGCCACGTACATGAAAGTAGCTGAGCTACTTTCATGAACATCTTAGAGTTCGTGAGGGTGTTCATGCTACCTATGAGTGCACATGCACTATCGTACGCCGTTACTCGTTAAGTACGCTTTTCAAGTGTACTTAAGTACACTTTCCAAGTGCACTGCACGTTTGATGCCACCCCGGGTCCCCATGCGGGGGACCTCACTTCAAGAGCCCGGGGACCTGCACAGCTTGAATATATGATATGTGCGCTCAAAAGACTTGGGCCAGACTGGAAGTCTGTCTCGGGTTCCGCCAACGCGAACGCGTCCGCAAGCGCGGAACCAACGCGAAGGCGCCCGCAGGCGCAATATTACCGCGCGAATGCAAAAATATTTCGCGGGTTACACTATAGGTCATCCATTTTTATGTTTTGCGTGGGAACATTTCAATAAAAATGTGTTTTTACTGACCCTTAAGCAGTACCGCAAGCTACCCAGAAGACCCCCCCCCCTCCCACCCTCTGTGGGAAACGTCTTTACGTCCTTATGGTAGGTAAAAATGTGTTTTTACCGCTCCTAACGACGTAAAGGCATTGCGCAAGCTACCCAGAAGACGCTCCTCCTACCCTCTGTGCGATTACGTCTTTACGTCTTTACGGTTCACCAACCAACATTAATACACGAAGTATTAATGATATCACCCGCTTAGCTATACGGCATTTATTACACCGAGATATGAGTCAATTGCTTGAAATTATAAATTTATAGAAAAGGAACATAAAGAAGTTAAAAAGGAATGATATATATATATTATATATATATATTACTATATTATATAATTATATTAATTTAATAATTATATATATATATATATATATATATAATATATATTATATAATATAATAATATATATATATATATATATATATAACCCTCAATTATACCACCAACCAACAACAACAACAACATGATAATGCTGATCAACGAACAACACTCCACCAACAAACGACTATCAAACAACAACAAACAACAACAAACCGATTACGTGTCATTTTTACTCTCTCTTACAAGAATATATATATAATATATATATATATTATAATATATATAATATATATATATATATATTATATAATATATATATTATATATATATATACGAAACTAAAAGTTAGTTTTAATCTAGCTTCAGTGGTTCGAAGTTGTCTTATTAGAACTTTTTATTTTTTTTATTAAATGTTTACTCCCCTTTTTATTAATTTAATACTTAGTGTTCGGAAGTAATGTGAAAATATTAAATGTATACGATTGAATAGAAACGGGGTGATATATTTAATAGTAATAAAAATCACTAGGAGTTTCTACTACTACTGCTACTACTATTACTTCTTCTTCTTCTTCTTCTTCTTCTTCTTCTCCTCCTCCTATTTCTTCTTCAGCTATCTATGTTTTGGGACCTTTGTACATATACCTCTTATCAAAACAAATCCTTCACACTGTGATTGGTCGTAATGAACCTAATCACTAGCCCTATCGCTGGTGATAACGTTCACTGATACGAATTAACCCTTTCAGTCCGACTGGGTTACTGGTGACCCATATTTTTTATCGATATTTTTGGCTAAGATGTATCTATTTTTACGATTTTTTTCCAAAGTATTGGTTATAGAGTATCGATTATATCGAATTTAGAATCACTCAAATACCAAAAAAACTATCAGTGTCGTTACAGCTATCGTGCGAAGATGGGGTCGGAGACTCGCTCCATAATTTTTAATTTTTTGGTGAGGTGGTTTGTTGGTGTTATGTAATTATTACACGACTTATTTTTTTCTCTTTTTTTTATGAAATTTTTATGTAGTAGAGAGTCTAAATAAAAGTTATTTTTTGTAACTTTTTGAAAAAAAGTCTATCACCGCCAAAATAGACTGTTTCACGGTTCCTACTGACCCATCAGGACTTGTTTAATGCCTAAATCAAATATTACGACTCCAGTTATTGAATATATATATGCCTTTCTTACACTTTGTTTATATATAATTATAATATATATATATTATTATATATATATATAATATATAATATATATATATATAAATATATAATATATATATATATATATTATATATATATATAATATATGTATATATATTGTTTTCACTTTTGTTTGTATATATATATATATATAGTATATTATGTATTATAATATATATATATATATATATATATATATATAATAATATATATAATATTAGATATATATAATATTGACTATATATATATATATATATATATATTATATATATATGCATAAACTATTTCAGATTGTCAGATTCAAATGTGATTCGCCTCCACCCCTTCCAACAATCCGCAGACTTTCAACCAGACAGTCAATCCCTCCGCTCCAAAAATCTCGCGTGGATAGTTGCCCGAAGGTGAAGAAGAAAAGCCCTATTTAGGAGGTAAGGCAAAGTCTATACGGTGATGTCATTCGTATCTCAATTTTTCCCTGGTGATGAATCAAAGGATGATCTTCAGTTCTCTGATGACGAACGGAAAATCTACTACGGATGGCTAGCTGCAATCGGCGATGTCTGTATGATGATGGCGAGCAAATACTTAAACATTCTTTGCAGATATCAATGGTCTTATGGAAGTCTATGATGGAAAACGACACTGGCGAGAATGATGAACCCCCCTCCTCATCCTTTGTCCCTGCTTGTGTGAACCCTACGTAAGTGTGCTGGAAACTGTGATTCCAAAGGAAACAAAATATGTCGGAGAATCGAGAAGAGGACATTTGCCCCGTTACAGGATTATAAAAGTACATGTGGCGGAGTTGATCTGCCAGATTATGCTCATCGAGCTATATCCGATTCAACTTCAATTATTTGCTTAGACCCTTTGCATTTGTTAATCGCCAGCTGTATAGTACCGGAGGTGCATGAGAGCCAAAAGAGAGCAGAAAAACTTTATTGCCATTTGTCGATTTCAAAATCGAGGTGCCAGAAGGTTTACTGAACTCTAAGGTTAGTGGTACCCAAGAGAAAGACCGAGCACTACCAGAGTGGAGGCCAGAGCTGGAGCCGAGGGTAGGGCTTGGGCAGGTAGCCAAGGAATGAAAAAGAAACCCAAGACCAATAACACGCAAGAACCCCCTTCTCATTCTGTCCCTGCTTGTGTTGAACCCACGATAAGTGTCGATGGTGGGATTCAAAGGAACACACAAAAATATGTGGAGATCGAGAGACCATTTGCTGTACAGGAGACGTAAAAGTACCATGGGCGGAGTGATCTGCAGATATGCTCATCGAGCACTTACCATATTACCGTATCAACTTTCAAGATATTTGCTAGACTTTGCTATTTGTCAATGCCTGGCTGTGTACCGGAGTCGGTGCATGAGAGCATAGAGAGCAGGATAAACTTATGCCTATTTTCGTATTCAAGATCGATCAAGTGCAGAAGGTTTTACTGAATTCTAAAGGTTTAAGTGGATTCCCCAAGAGGAAGACCGGAGCACTACCAGAGTGGATGCCAGAGTCTGAGCCAGAGGTAGGAGCTAGGGCAGGACCAAGGAAGAAAAGGAGAAACCCAAGACCAAACGCGAAATTATGCTCCTGCAGTGCGAGTCGGTCAGGCTATGACAACATTTCTTGTACTGGCCAATGGTTTACCAAGGACTAGGAAAGACAATTGTCTAAATCTTTGGCATTAAACTCAAGGACACGTGACCATGTTGCGAAAAATGCAAAGTTCATCGGTGCTGGGTCCCTTGGGGGAAAACAACACTATCGTCGTTGTATCGTTCAATACCACATGCATTGAGTCTAGTTTTAATTACTAACCTCTTCTTTGCTCATCCATTTAATAAATATATATATAGTTATATATATATATATATTAATATATTATATATATATATATATATATATAATATATACTATTATATATATATATATATATATAATATATATATGTATATATTATATATATATATATTATATATATATATATATTATAAGGAACGATTTTTGCTTGGCCCTAATATTAAATATATTACTTATATATGATATATAGTTATATATATAAATATATTATTATATATTATATATGAATGAGGGAGGCTGTACGCACCACTACCCCTCAAGCGGGACAAAAGTGTTTGTACAATAAAAATATAATATAGTATATTATATATATTAATATATAATATATATATAATATACTATATTATATATATATATATAGTATATATTATATATATTATATTGTTGGATTTGTGACCCAGTCCCAGTAGGCTTGGCCTAGATGAAGACCAGATTCACATAAACCATACACTTTCTCCTTCAGACCAAATCTCTGATCGCGTACTGACTTTCGCTCGACCAGTCTGAAGGTAGCCAATGAATAGTGGAAATATAAGCTTGTTACTATATATAATAAATATTATAGTAATAATATAATATACTATATATATATATATATAATATATAATAATAATATAATATATATATCTATAATATATAATAATATATATTTTTTTTGAGTTAGGTACAGGACCCTACCACGGCTCACAAGAGCGGCCACACTGCTGAAAAATTCAGGGCACCATGGAGGGTCCCTGGTCTATATTATGTTTCAAATGTCAAAGAAAGATTTGATTGGTGAAGAATATTCAGTCTGTCAAAATAAATAAAAACTAAATAATAATTATATATCCGTGCTTGTTTAATAGTCTTAAGGATTACAAACAAATCAAATTGCTATTAATTAGAATATTCACTTCTGAAGATACAAGGAATAATAGTGTTACTGCTAAAGTGGGAATATTTTCAGGATTTAAGTTGAGGTGATAATCTTTTAGAATGGGTGTTTATGGACCGATAAAGTAGGAAAATAAACGACAGACGAAATAGAGTTCCAGATGGAACAATTCCAATGAAAGATATTGATGAATCAAGATTGCGGGGTGTTGGCGACGACAAAATTTGCAAATGGGTGGATGAGGGTCTCGTGACATATAGTGACTGTGAGTGATATTAGTGTGGCCACTACGGAGGCGTGCAAGTATCACGCCTCATGAAGCGCTTCGTCTGTGGGAGGAGACCACTCACCGATGTCGGCTTTATGTTTTCTGAGTTTCCTTCCCCGGCCGATCACTTCGTCCAGCCACTCTCTGCCAACAAGATTCGAAAGCCCGTCGAGAGAGCAGGATAGTAATCAGTTGATGTGAGGCGGCCTTGTCGAATGGGATCCGGGAGGTACCTGGAACAACTTCCGAGAGAGGAGGGCGGCCATTCTTGCCTCTCTGTCAGCTATTTCATTGCCAGTTACCACTACATGAGAGGGAGTCCAACTATAAAATAATTGTTCTTACGGTGAGTTGGAGAAAGTCGTTAAGAAATTGATTATGTACATGCTGGATACCATTGCGTTTTTGGAATAAGGGGTTTTTATAGCGCTATGTAGCGCCGCTAAGCGAATCTGAATTAAACGACTATGAGTTGATCTTGGTAAGTTAGAATTATCGAGAAAGGGAATTCATTATAGCCGTTAACTCTGCTGTAAAAAGTGGAAGCATAAGGGGGAAGGGTATGGGAGAGGTTGCGGTCAGGAAAGACAGCAGCAAGCGCCCCACACTGTCCCCGGTTTTAGAGCCGTCAATAAACACTGGAGTAAATTCATCGTGGAACTTGCGGCATGAGAACAAAATGTTGCTTTTAACAAGGGCAGCAGGTATGCTTAGCATTGGAAGAGGAGATGTCAGAGCCAAGCAAATGGTGGAGCAGGGAAAGCCAAGGTGTGTACGTTTCATCATTAAGAGAACAGCAGCAGCACTTGGTGGAAAAGGTGATTGCTTGAGGAAATTAAAGATGTTAGAACCGTCTTTGCAAATGGCCAGTAATTAGGATTCTGAGGTACCTCCTGAAGAATCGGTGTCAGGGCAGACGGTATTGGGGATTGAAAACGAAGATAACTTGTACCCATGATGTATTCTCTTCGAAGAGAGAGTGATATCACATTGGATTCAACTCAAGGCTCACCTGGGGGACGATCGAAAAGCTCCATGGAGATACGGATCGTTCGTTTTTGGATGCGGATCTAACAGGTGTAGTTAGTGTTATGGGAGGCCTGGACATATTACTGCAAGCATAATCCAGTTTCGATCGGATTAGGGCTACGTAAAGACGTAAAAGGGGATTTGCGGTCAGCACCCCAAGATTTTGAGCGAGGATGACGTAACAGGTTCAACGGGGTGCGTATGACAAGTTGTTTTTAGTGTTTAATTATTTTTTTTATCCGGTGCATATGTTAAGTGGTCAGTCCTAGGATGAGTCCTAGAATTTTGACCTGTGAAGTTACAGGAATGGGCGAACCATATAAGGTTAGGTTTCGCTTGAAGAAGGGTGGCATGTTCTTCGATTCCTTTTTTTTCTCTTAAAAAGCACTGCTGATGTTTTGGTTTGGGAGAAAAATGGAAGCCATGGGAGGTTAGCCCACTGGGAAATATTTTCAATAGCTAGTTGAAGTTGCTGTTCGAGAAAGGGCAGCCTGGCACCGGCTATGTATAATGCTAAGTCATCGACATATAGAGAAAACTTGACAGTCGCTGGGATAGAATTAACAATATCATTAAATCCGAAAGCAAATAGTATTACACTTAAAACATACCCTGCGGAACGCCTTCAACCAGAGTAAAGTGGCGTGACAGAAAAGAAGAGCACCGAACTTGCATGGATATCTGTTTTGACAAAAGACATTTTGATGAAAAGAGGAAGTTGTCCGCGAAAGCCGAGCGAATGGAGTTTAAGGAGTAATCCCAGTTCTCCACGTTGTGTGGTAAGCTTTTTCAAGGTCAAGAAGACGCCAAAGAACCATCCCACCAGTTGAGAAGCTTTCCCGGATGTCATGGTCTAGTTTTTACCAAGGGGGTTCCGCGGCTTGTCGAACGATTTTTGCGGAAAGCCAAACTGGAAGTTTGAAAAAGCTTTTGGCGACCTCCAGAACGGGGAGAAAGCGGCCTGAAACCATTTTCTTCCATTAATTTACAGGTATGGCAGTTCAGTGAAATTGGTCTTTGGTTATCCGCCAGCTTCGAATCTTTCCCAGGTTTGGGAATAGGTATTACAAAAGCTGTAGTCCAAATAGATGGAAAAGAGAGGATTCGATCCAGATTCTTTTTTGTATAGATCCAGCAAAAATGCTGATTCCGAGGGATGATATATGACGGAGCATGATATACGAAATCATGTCTGGACCAAGAGGACCGTCTTTGCTATTCGCCAGTGCAAGTTTGATCTACTCTGCTAAGGTAAAAAGACGGTTGTAGGTATTATCTTCCCCTTTCGCTGTTGAAAAGCTGGCAGTGCTGTGTCAGTTCTCAGATTTTGAAAGGCTTCAGTGTAGCGGAATGACTCGAATGGCTAGCGAAGCTATAACCTAACGCAATCCGCTACAACCGCAGGAGCGGAGATCGTTTTCAGTTATATCAGGCCATAACGGAGGACTGGGTGAAGAGTTATTAGATCGACGAGATATTTTCTGTGACCTTCCAACACTAAAGGAAGGGGATTTGTGGAGTTAACAGTCGATTATGTAAGTTCGAAAATATTGTTTACGCGTTTTACGATTAATTCGCCGAGAATCTCGCTGCGGCTGGCTTTAAAAATAATCATGTTTGGGGAGGTACGGGTCCTTTTGTATTGCCTTGTAGAGTTTTTCTTCTTCTCGGTTGGCTTGTGTGCAACTCTTGGGACCACCAAGGGGTTGCCGACCTCCTGCGCTGAGGAAGACTCGGGATGCAAGACTTCCGCTGCGAGGATGACTACTTCTGGAAAGAAAAACAAAAAGGCTTTCATCAATCAGTCGGGAAATTCGGTTATTAAAAGGAGAAAGAGGGAGAGCTGTGGCCTTGATAAAAAGGAGCCCACTCCGCTCGATCATAACGCCAACTGGAGTTGGGTTTTTGCATTGGGCTTGGAACAAGCTCATTAATGCTATGGGTAATGATCACTGCCGAATAAATAATCAAAGCGGGACCAGTTAAAACGCAATCCATAAGGGAATGGGAGCAAAGGAAATTATCAATACAAGAAGAACGTGTGTGTATCGTAAACGTTCATAGGTAGGGAGTCCAGTGTTAACGCATCCCAGGGAAAAGGGGGTTAGGAAATCTATTAAGATCTTGGAGACTTTGGATGAAGTGACAGGAGTCACCCCATAAGGTGGCGAAGAGTTTGAAGTCACCTAGTATAACAACCGGAGTAGGAGCTGTTTAAAAAGATCAGCGCTAAGTCGACCTTATTAAATTCACTACTCGGAGCTAAGTAGACTGAAACATATAGTAATGTCGATGGATAAGTGAATTCTTGCCGCTACGCATGAAGTTTGGTTTGGAGAGGACTGGGGAATAGGGGATAGATTTGTGATAGTATTCCGCACCCTCCTCCTATTCATTGTCACCTCTTTCTATAGAATTTAACAGCGATTTATTATTCAGATGGTTGAAAGTCACGATGACATAGTCGAAGTTCCTGCAAACATTTATACACTTTGGTTGTACATATTTTTATTACTTGAACAAGTTCTTCGAAATCTAGAGTAATAGCCACGACAATTCCATTGAAGGAAAGTAGTCATGATGAGTTATGAATATTATGGTGGTGGTCACTTAGAGACAATTGTTCTCTATTGTTGACTGGGGGTAATGTAGACGGTGGATACAGATGAGAGGTAAGGTTGAGGCGTTGGGTCTCGGCCTGAGGATGCTGGCGAACAAAAACCTGGGGGAAGAGGTAGTCATACACCAGAGATTTTTTCGGGTTGTATTGACATCTTTTAGGGAGAATTTTCAGCAATGTACTTTTAGGTGTGAAAAGAGCAACTCACCAATGAATGGCGAGTAAGGTTGAGTTCAACCAAGTCCAACTTATAATGTGGGTTTGATTGGTCAGTAGAAGAGCAACCAAAATGCTCGTGTTTATTAAAGTGGGAGTGGAATCAGTATCTGCCAAGTAAGCAGATTCAGAAAAATGTGGAGGATATGTGGAGTTGTTTCCATGGAACTGGGGAAGGAGATGTTACCGGAAAAAGTTGTCATCTTTTTGAGAAGGAGTTGGGGGTCGCGGATAAGGGTTTCCCAATTATGGGATTTCGTTGGATGGACAAGTTCGATGACTGGAGACTTTTGCTAGTATTCGTCGTGGAGTTGATTTGGGAGTATTTTGGACGATTAAGTTAGGAAATGGGGACCTCTGGTTCTCCCTTCATGCCTCCAATTAGACCAGAGCTGGCTTGCACAGACTGCTTCAATGCGTTCCCACCGACCAGTCTTCCATTCGCCTTTTCTCGAGCGCCAGGAAGTATTTAGAAAGAGAGGGGTTCATCACATCAAGCTCCATTTGGAAGCTGTTTTCCATTTCATCTGTTAAGATATGAATCCCTTGGAGAGCGCTGAGATGGGAAATTCAGAAAGAAGAATTTATAGGAAGATCGGAAAGTATTAGAGGGTTCATTGGTAGGCTGTCCGATAGCTGCGATTGCTTGGGTACAATCTTATTTAAAGTAGTTGATTTTTGTCCCTTGAGTGGACTTATAGCGAGGTCTCTTCTGAGTTACATTTTTGTTACGTTTGAGATTAGTGTTTTTGTTTAAAAATTCGGACGCTCTGTATTTTAACGAATATTCTTTGCTTGGCGATTATTCTTTTCTTTGCCTTTGAGGACATCTTTTTCAGAAATTGAGTAACGGTGGGAGGCGAATCAAGAGACAAAGAGGACAGTCCTCTTACATAAGTTTGGAGAACCAACATATTGGGTAGGCATGGGACAGTGTGTCTGAAAAGAAGTGTTTTCAAGATTTGTGTTGGATGAACAAGCTCAGTTTCATTGCTGGTTGTTGAAGGTTAGTACTCGGGATAGGGTGTTAATGGCCTCTTTTGGACAAGAAGATTGAGTCAAGGGTGCTTTTTGTCAATTTGAGGAGTCGGTGGCGTGGACAATACAGGCAAGACAGGTTACAGTAGCTGCCTGAGTTTCACTGGGATTTTTGGGGAGGAGTTCTGCTGGGGATGAGTTTGTGTGGGTGGAATTAGCACGCTGAGGAGTGGGGCAGCAGTGAATGTTTGTGGCGTAAGATCGCTTTGGTCTTGTAGGATATTTTTCATTCAAGCTGGCGTATGGCATCTCTTCTGCTCATTTTGTGTGTATGGTGCATAATTCCAGAACCTCCTGTTCAAACAGGTAAGATGGGCATTGAAAAAGGAAGCACTGTGGGGTCCTCCACAGTTACTACAGTTTAGGGGTATTTTCACAGGGAGTGTGAAAAAATTCTCGCAGATTGGGCATATTTCATCCGGTCCCCTACAGTATTTTCGGGGATTACGACAAAACCGTTGACATTTGAAGCAAAGTCTGGGTCGAGGGACAAACGTGTAAACACTGTATCTTGTAAACCTATTTTAACCTTTGTAGGTGGATGAGGGTATTAAAAGGTCAGCAGTAAACGAAGATTTTGGGTTTGTCAAGAGTTTCCCGACGAGGGGGAATCTATAAACGTTTGTAACGGAAAATCTTTTCTGTTGGAGATTTCCCATGATGACAGCTGTATCTTCGTCTTTCTGTTCATAACAGTAAATTGTGCCGGTGCTTTTAGATGTGTTTCTTATTTCATCGGGAGTAGAAATAAGAGGAATATCTGCAAGAGAAATTAAGGATGACAAGATAGAGAACTTTGATTTCGGTTAGAAGCTTGTACGAGAATGGACCCATTTCTCATTAATGTGGACTGGAGGATCTTCAACGCCAAAGCTTTTCAGTGCATTACTGAATAAGATGGTTTCTGGGCTCGTAAGAGCTTTGGAGGTATGGATCGAGTATGTTGAGTACATCGGGAATAATGTATCTGCTGGCATCATTCCTGGAGGAGGTGCAGCATATGGAGGTGAACGAATGAGAACGACTGTGACGAGGGGCACATTGCGGGATTCTGCCCCGAACGTTTTGGGCACCTGGGATGCAGAGGGCGTGCCAGGCGACTAATCGCCGGAGACAGGCAGAGGTCTTCCAGGTGAAGTGAGGGGGGAGACACGGCATCAATGTCCGAAGTGCAATTCAAAAGAGTAAGTCCATTAATTATCGGTCCAGGTTCGGGAATCTTTAAATCCATCAGTTTCCGAGGCTTCGTAAGGTTATCCATGTGTATTATTGTATTAAAGGGGTCCCCCCTCATGGGTGTCGACCCCTATGAGGTTTGTGCCCGGAGGACCGCGCTTAAGCGGCGGGAGTCTCTTTTATAGATGTTTTTCCAGAGGGGTCAGGGAAAAAGACCCAAACCTGGTGCTGGGTCGTGTGCACCGAAATCACAAACAGGTGATTGCGGCTCACACCCCTTCAGGCACAGGTGACGCGAGATGCCCCCTCCGTTTAAGGAAGGGTGTCTTGGCGTTCATCTACCTCTCTAAAAAAAACAAAAAAAAAAACGCTTCTTCGCTCTAGGACGCTGAAGGGCGGGTGGTATATCCGTATATCCCGCCCAACAGCATCCCAGAGAGCCCCCCAAACTACAAGGTGAGCGACCGACGGGGGGGATATATTATATATATATATATATAATAGTATATATATATATAATATATAATATATATATATATATATAGATATATATTATATATATATATATATATACTATATATATAAATATATATATACTCATAACCCAGTGCTGTCCTTGTGGTGGACCCGGGTTGCTAATTGATATGTATTATATATATAATATATATATATATATATATATATATTATATATATAATATATTATATATATATATATATATATATATATACTATATATAATATATATATATATTATATATATATATATACAAGGGAATGAAGAATAATTATTGGCTTTCGTAATTTACTGCTATGCAAGAACAAATGCCCATAAGAAGAACGAATTTTATTGACGAAAATTATACGAACGAAAAAGTTGTTGTTTCTTAAATTTAAATTGAAATTTATTTTCAATATATTTTTATTGAAAATTTTCTAAGTTTATTTTTATACGTAAGTCGTTTTGAATATTGAAAATATAAATTTTTTATTATGAAATTATCGCTTCGTTAACGAACATGTGTAACAACGTTGCTGAATAAGTGTAGTATATTTTTTGATGTTAATAAATATATATACTTTCAAGAGTTGACCAAGATGAAAAAAAACTCGTAAAGTCTAGAAGGTATGAACAATAATAATGACAACTTTCATTGTGATAACAATAACAATAAAATTATACTACTAAGACTTTCTACAACTATAACTACAAAAGCAATAATAATAATAATAATAATAATTATAATAATAAAAAGCTATATACTAACTGCAATAAAATAATAATAATAATAATAATAATAATTATTATTATTAATAGTAATTATAATAATTACCAATAATAATTATTATTTGTAGGAGTAGTCAATCTTTGAGAATACAAAGTATCTCAAAAGAAAAAAACAAATTCAATGGTAAACTGACTTTACTCTCGGTCTCTTTTGGTGACTTGCTTCAATAATTGAAAGCAAGGGCACGATAGAGATTTGAGAAGCAAGTTTGTACATTTAGGGAAAGACTAATTAATTACTACCAGACAGTGGTGAAGCCTTTATCTGTGGTTATAAGACTACTACTTGCTCTACCATCAAGGGGTGGACTACGGACACTACCATAAACATCTATATACTTACACAATTGTCACCTCCCGTATACAACTGATAACAATGGCACCAGCTTGTTCAGCGATTTTCCGGTGTAAAATTTGTCAGATATTTGAGACCACGTGAAAATTTTATTCATTTCAATTTGTTTATTGTTTATTTCGATCATCATATATATATATATATATATATATATATATATATTATATATATATATATATATATATATATATATATATATACATAGTATATATATATATATATATATATATATAATAACGATATACATATATAGAGTACATTTATATAATAAAAATTATATAAAAGAGTTATAAATAGGAGTTTTGACTAGAATAGTCATTCCCAGTAGCGACTACTTTTAAGAACTCAATTTTTTCTATTTTAATTCGTGGAAGTTTCAGTTTTCAAATTTAAGAATTACGAGAGGTAAAATTGTACGTGACTCGAAAGGTTAATATTTTTAAATCTTTGATGAAATTTCAATTTCATATAGTTTTTTTTATGCAATTATTCACAAACAACTTACATTTTTTCATTGCAAGTTTAAAAAAAATATAATAACTTTCATTGATGATGTAATATTATACTTACTAACTTTAATTTTTATGGACTATATTTTAAATGACAATTTTTAGTTTTTAAATTTGGATATTTTTCTATATTTTATCTTCCTATTTTCGATTTAGCATTTTTGCTTATCTTTATTTTTATCTTTATTTTTTCGACTTGACGTTTTACTTTGGTTTAAATTCGCAAACTATATAAATAAGTTCTTACGTTAAAAGTGTACGAGTTTAATGCTTGTATGTTTAAAAAAATAAACAAAAATTAATGTACATGGCGTTGTTTAAAAAGGATGTTTGACAATTTTAAAAACTTTTGGTTACGCCGAAAAAAGAGTAGTTAAAAGAAAAGTCAAAAAAACTCGTAGATTCTCCAATCCTATACATTAAACTGGACCCTAAATTTTAAGACGAAGTAAAAAATGTGATTTGAAAGATGATCGGCGCGAATATTTGAAATTTGGTGATAGAAACCAAAAGAAACAAATAAACGTGGGTCGATCGAATTAATTCAAATCTGAGAACTATTCTATAAAAAATACCAAAACATTATATAAAAGCTCGTGGGTCCACGATCAAATCGAATTGTTCTAACTGGAACAATCCAAAAAGAAGAGACTGAGTTAATATATAATGTTAAGGTATTTATCAAAAAATGAAAAATAACGAATCAAAACTGAAGCGTTTTTACTATACATCTGAAAGGAGAGAAGGGTTGACCAAATGGTCGTTAGTGGGGATTCCTAACGGTTTGTCCAGAAGGCTTAACACAATTAATATAATACCTACATAAAAATTCCTAAGAACACTTCTAAAGAAGGAAAGTTTTTCATATTTTCCTCGCAGAGAACAATAAATAAAAAAAATCTCTGAGCCCTACCGGAATTTAACATGTCACTTCCCAAATAGTTTGGATGTTCTAAAAGGAGAGGGTTTGGAATCCGTCTTTTGGATAGATTCCGTCAAAATTTAATATTACTTTATACTGCATTGTTAAGTGACTCTTGTAGAACGCTTTATTGTTGAACTCGGGTAATGCAAATAAAATTGGACAGAGTTCTTGATGAGAGAGCAGTAGATTAAGAGAGGTGACCGTCGATCGCATTCGCTTCTTTTTATACTCCACAGAGAGAATGCCGAAGCGGTTGGCAACTAGTAATTAAGTGAAAAAGCATTAATTCGAATTATTAATGTTCTGATTATAAATTTAATATCAAAAGATAGCAAATTTAAAACTATATATTACATAAATTATTTATTGAATGAATCAATATGGATTTGTTGTAAAAATTACTAAAAGTTTCCAATGGTAACCTTTAGCAACTTATATCTTGTTATTAACGCGTAATTTTATTCAAATAGGGAATTATATAATAAAAGTAACTTTTTAATTAAAGATAATTATTAATTTAAATAATGATCAAAAGATTCAGCACTTCATTCTAATTCTTTTGATATAAAAATCGAGTTCATAGAGCAACTATGAACCATAATACGTCGAAGTTTCAATATGGAAAAAACAAGGGGTCAGATGACCCAAAATCTTGACCTTTTCGTTCAGAGAGGTCAATGATATTTATATAAATGGAAGATTGAAGTGTTAGGACCAATTTGAAATATTAACCAAGTACTACACCCTTACAGTACTCATTTAATAAGGAAGGGGGGGAAAACTTTCAAATAGGAAAATTCACAAGTTTGAAAGCCTATTTTGACAGATGATTTAATATATTTATAATTACTAAACTATAATTTTGATCAATGTCAAAATTTAATAAAATATAGCCCCATATTCTTAGTATAACTAAGGAAAATTTGAGACTTTAGAACTTTTTCAAAAATAAGATTACTTGTATCAGCTTTTTTCATTAAAAAATTGGAAGCAAGAAGGTTCTGTATATATATATATATATATATATATATATATTTATATATAAAAATATATAAAATATATTAATATATATATATATATATATATATATATATATATATATATATATATATATATATATATATATATATATATATATATATATATATATCGAAATTTACATAATTTTTGGTGAAACTTGGTATAATAGTTGTTCGGGATGTAAATAAGAATATGTTGGAAAAAATTGACAAAAATGGAAGGGGGGCTCCAGCCCCTAACCCCATTTTTAGGGGTTACAGGTAACCCAGGAGTTTGAACTTGAAACTTTTATTACTTTTTAATAAATGAATCAATGTTGTAAATTTCAAGGGCGTAGCCCAATTATAAAGGGTATTTTACTCTTATGAGTTTTTGCTACGGTACTCTGAATTTTTTGGTTTTCAAAAATGATACCGACTCACAGAGCAATTTTATCTCAATAAATTTAAATTTTTATATATAAAGTGGTTATTAAAGTTTATTATTTATTATAAATAATAAAAATTGATGGTCAATGCAATCACGACTTCCTCAATCACAATTTCAGACCAACCACTCGCGAATACAATCATTTGTACCTATTATAAATACTGCGCCACAAAGTGCAATGGCAAGTTAAATATAAAAAAAAATTTACTACATAATATAAGATATAGTATATATATACTATAAATATATATATATATATATATATATATATATATATATATATATATATATATTATATAATATATATATATATATATATATATAGAAACATATATCTAAATTTTTAATAGAATTAACATATATATATTATATATATATATATATATATATATATATATATATATAATATATTTTATATATATATATATATATTATATATATGATATATATATATATATATATATACTATATATAATATATATATATATTATATATATATATTATATATATATATATATTGAAGAAGTTTATAAATTTTTTGTTTTTACTTTTCTATTACTTTTTTACTTTTATTTTAGCTGGAATAATATTAGAGCTATACGTATATATTTTTTAATTTTATAAAAAATCTACAAATATTCATAACTGTATTTATTTATACCTTATTTGCATGGTTTATTTAGTAATTTTTATTATTTATATGCAAAAAAATTGCTACAGTGCCAAATATTAAAAGTATACTGTTAAGTCCGGATGGGTCACCCGTGACTCATTTTTTTGGCACTAATTACTATTTTTTTTAATAAAAAAAAGTCCTTATGTGTTATTAGGGCCCTATTTACGTTATTTAAAAAAAATTTAAATTTATTTTTTTATAATTCAGGACTGTAAGGGTTAAGATTAGTTTTAATCTCGTTTCAGTCATGCGAAGTTGTATAGTGAATAACTTTAATTAAACAAATTATTAAATTGTGACGTACTGTTGAAATATAATAATTTATGTACAGCGTATAGATGCACAAATACTACTACTACTGTTACTACTACTACTAATACTGCTACTACCAAAGCTATAACTTTTATAGATAGCACCTTTTGAGATTCGAGCTCCCGGATTTAACTTCTTGACCGATGAGGAATTGCCTGTTTGGTAGATTGTAAGCATTCGTTCAGATATTAATTATTATTAATTATTATTATTATTATTATTATTATTATTATCATTATTATTATTATTATTATTATCATTATTTTTATTATTATTATTGTTGTTGTTCTTATTATTATTATTATTATTATTATTATTATTATTATTATTATTATTACGAAGTTATTTTCATGGGAAAATTCGAGTTTGCTAATAGTTAAGTGTAATAGTTTATTGTAAAGCAGTAAAACACGGGATGGACAGCAGGCGTGGGGTAGGGGCACCCATTGAGCTTGAGTATCATATTCGTAATCAACAACAAACATGTTTTTTATTAAAAATTTGACAATTTTTTTCTAGAAAAAACAGATGCTTTTCAAAAAAACTTTAATAAGAAACAGGTTTTCTATAAATAAAATGCATCAGTTTATAATAAAATATAAGAATCTATGTATAACAAAACTTCCCGCCTACATATATCTTTTGTACACGGTCTTTGATAAAGTAAGGTTCAATAATGCAAGTTTCTGACTCGAGTTACTTTAATCTCTATAACCCCGTTTTTAGGTTCGGTCCCATTTCTGATTCATCTGGAATCATCATCATCATCAACCTTTGTCATTCTGTATAATTCTTCTGTGAACCCCCTTAAGGGGTCCTCGACTCATTGCTAGTACTGAAAACATATACAAACACATTAAGATACCGGTTAGGGCACCGATACATCCCACGACTCAGCTACTCCTCCATATGAGACTTTTTTTTTTTCATATTATATATTATATATATATATATATATAATATATAATATATTATATATCATATATATATAGATATATATATATATATATATTATATATATATATATTAATGGTCTATTTTATCTATCTATAAGCATTTAAATGTCTTAAGGACACTACGTCATCCTATTTTGAAGTGTACTTAATTAAGTATGCGTTCAAAGTGTACTTAATTAAGTACACTCACTATAGTGATATATATATATATATATATATATATATATATATATATATATATATATATATATATATTATATATATAATATAAATTATAATATTTGTCGGGTTCGACTTATGCAGGTATTTTGGTAGAAAATCAACGTTTCTGGGTCAGAATCTGATGTAAACCATAAAATACATATAATTAATATTATATTGAAACAATTAATAATAATAACTAATAATAATAATAATAATAATAATAATAATAATAATAATAATAATATTAACAATAAGTACAATAATAACAATGAATTATGCATTATTAATATGAAAATGTAAACTGTTACGGCATAAAATCCATTCTCTATTGCTAATTTATATTTTTTATTAAGGGGAAACTATTATAAAATATTAAGAAATTTCTGCATAGGTTTACTTATATAAACCAATAAAATATTAAAAAAAAGTTACTTAAATCTAAATAAACATATTACATATTAAAGATTATAAAGCACTGAACGTTTTTCATTAAACATCGAAATGCACTTGAACACGAGATAAAATATTATCACGAAGTCAAAAATGGTATAATTGAACTAGGTCTAAAAAATGATGCACAATGGCTTACCCAATTTGCAATCGAGAAAATGCGTTTTGTAGAAATATTTCACAGCAACAAGTAAATCCGAAAGAAACAGCGTTGACTACTAATCACTTTTGAAATGTGTTGGCACAATATTTTCGGTAAACAAAGACGTATTTCATAAAAGTAGGAAGCGAAGTTCAAATTGCTTGCGATCCGAAAAAAAGGCGGGATCGCTGGAGTGAAAATGATAACAAGATTTTGATCACGTGTGAGGTTTCGCAATATTCAAATGAAAAAGAAGAAAACGAAAGGTGACATGGCTTCCCTCCGAACAATGGAGTGTCATGAGGAATTAAGGTGTAAATCGGACAACCGGGCGTAGTGATTGTCCATAACGCGACTTGGAACGAGGTGGACAAGACGGGGAAGTTTGAGTCCGAATAGGTTCCGGAGTCGGAGGAGAAGTCTGTATTGGAGCAGGAGGCGGAGATATCTGCATTGGAGCAGGAGGCGGAGATATCGTAGCGTGGGGCGCTGAAGTAGCTGGCAAAGGAGACTACTTGAAGGTTGCAGCAGAAGTTCAGGATCGGGTGGAGAACGAGTTGATGTGAAAGGCAAAATGGGCATAAAATCGGTAATATCTTGCGAAGTAGAGGTAGAGGGAACAGGTGCAGGAAGTGGAGAAAGGGTGGTGGAAGAAGCGGGATCATGGTCTAAATAAGCCGGTTTGATCCTATCCACTGAGATATTTTCCACTTTGCTCCCCTTCTGTAAAGTGAAATACTTTCGGTAGCGTTTCAATACGAGGAAAGGTCCGTCATAGCGGGCTTGCAACGGACTACGGTGTGAGTCGTGCCGAATTAATACGTGAGAACATGTGTCCAAATCCGCAGGCATGTAGGTTGGACGAGGAGAATGACGTGGCAAAGATGGTTTCCATGCCTCGGTACACTAGCGGAGGCGGGCCAGGAAGGTGTGCTGGTTCGTAGGTTTTGCAGAAGGAAGTATAAACTCACCAGGTATTCGTATGGTAGAACCGTAAACGAGCTCAGCAGCCGAGCATTTTAGGTCTTCTTTGTACGAAGTTCTGATACCGAGGAGGACGAGAGGAAGAGTTTCGGACCAATTGTCTGGTGTTCCGTGGGCCATAAGAGAGGCCTTTTAGCTGACCGGTGAAAACCGTTCTTATGATGCCCTGAGCAATGGGGTGATATCTACAAGAGCGAAGAACGCTTAGAGCCGATTTAAAGTCATAAGCGTCTTCCGTCCAGAGGTAGACATCAAACTGTCTACCCTGGTCTGTGGGACACGGATCGAAGGTGTTGCCAAATTCTGGCTATTTCCAGATTATTATAAAAATTGCCTGACGGCAATTGTTTCGACTGGAAGTATTTTTGCAGGGAATGGCTTCATAACCATCGGAGTGTTATTCGGCGATTGCATGTAAAATGTGTGTTGAAACCATTGTTGAGGGACAGTAACGGCCGACTTATGTCAATATGCACTTGGTCAAAGCGCTCACCAGGGGGAAGAAATTGCTAGAGGTGCGATAGTGTGCCTGTGCACTTTGGATCGTTGGCAGTTGAGACACTGCGTTGTCCACTGTTTAACATCTTTTAGTAGGGACGGCCAGACGAAATGTTTGCCTATATTAATTTGACTACCTTTTACCCCTGGGTGCGATACGTCATGAATGGTGTGAAATACCTTTCTGCGCATGGGGGTTGGTACAACTGGACGAGGGTGTGCGGAAGAGACGTCGCATAACAGAGGCGGGAAACCAAAAATTTCTACAACAGTTTGAATGTCGTAAGAGGAAGCAGGAGGAAAAAACAATCTCTTCGAGTTGCATGCAGGCGAAGCCATTTTCGCACGAAATCGATTGTCAAGTATAAGGAGACAATTGCGTTAATTCTGGTATAGGAGCGGTCCGGCCAGGAAGTTGTTGTCACCACTTTTATATGCGAAATATTCCAGTGACTTGTGAATTGTCTGTTCAATAATTCCAGGTGAGCGCGGCCTTCACGAGTGGGGATACTGTTTAACAGTGGACAGCTCGTAATGCATGCGTGATGGTAAATGATCGCGTCTACTAGACATGGAATTCACGACCTTCTATTTAAATAACGGAAGTTGGCTTAATAGCTAGATAAATTTGCGAGCAAGTTCCCTACCCAAATGCACTAGTACCTGTTTTCAGGCGGCTGGAACTTATTTAGAAAAAGATAGGCTAATGGACCCATTCGTTATTGATGAACTGTTGCAGCACACAGCTCCAGCTGCAAAATCTGAGGCGTCTGTGATGTTGATCCTAGATCGGGGCTGTCGTCGGATGGAATATGAGTAATACAGCAAGAAGGCAAGGGGCTTCTGCTTGATAGTAGGTGAAGGCATTAGTTGCCTTCGTCGTTCCAATCGACAGTGACCAGATAGCAGCAGATCCTTTACGTTGGTCTTTGTAAGAAGGATGGTCTTAAGGGAAGGAGAAACTTTTGGCGGCAAGATGCGGATGATTGTTGATTGCGTAAAAATTCCACATGCACTTAAGAAACGGACGAATGTTGACGCTGTTTTGACGGGTTTCGGAAAGTGCCACGAATCGCTGCTACCATCCTCAAGGATGGACTAATACCGTAGCAGAAAGATTGTATGTCCGAGAAGAAGGGTAGAGATGAAAATTCCAAATTCACATTTGGAAGAGTTGATGTGCATAGACCAAATTCACTTAGTCTGGTTAAAACTTGCCTGAGATGTGATGTGTGTTCCTCCGGAGAGGCACTTGCAATCAATAAGTCGTCTATGTAAGGCGAAGACAGAAGGGTAAACCGCGTTAAAGACTTGACGTCTAGAAGACGTTTGAAATGAGTGACTTGCATTTCTTAAATCCGGAATGGCTACGAAGAGAAATTCGTAAGGACCGACAGGGAGTGATAGTGATAATGGCAGTTCTATGAATGTTCGTCGCGATTCACGGGAATCTGGAACAAAGGCGGTAAATTTAGTCGCATCTTTGTGAAGATAGTACAACCAGAGAGGTGGGATGTGAAGTCTTGTAAATGAGGCACATTTTAACGGTCCGGGCGGGTTATCGCATTTAGGCAGCGATAGTCGCCGGTGGGGCGGTAGTCTCCATTAGGTTTGAGTACCATGTGTGCAAGGGAGAGGCGTAGTCGGACTTTGAAGGTCGGAATTGATGCCCTTCTCTAAGGAGAGATTCAAACCTCTAACTTTGCCGCTTGAGTTTGTCCGGCTTGCAGACGTCGGCGTGATGAGAATGGAGGTCTTTGCCGTAAGTTTCAATTGTATGAACGACATTGTTCACTGGAGGAAAACTTAGAGCTGGAGAACAAAGTCTCAGTGTAAAATCGGGTAATTAATAGATGATTTCCAAAAATATTATTGGATGGAGAAAGATGTATGCAGATGCACGGATACAAGCGGATGAGAAGTGTGTTTCAAAATCAATGATGCGGCTGTGATTCATGTCAACAAGAAGGTTGAAGTGTGACAGAAAATCGGCACCTATTATTGGTAAAGTGACATCGGCTATCGTGAAGTCCCATATAAAGTCACGACGGAACGAGAGTGTTAAATGGAGTCGTTTAGTACCATAAGTGTTGATGGTAGTACCGTTGGCGGTGCGTAAAAGGACCGATGCTTCTGGAGCATGAGTTCTCTGGAGGATGGAACGTGGTACTGCTGAAATTGAGCTCCCACTATCTACGAGATAAGATAGTTTGGTGGAGGGATCGTAAACGCAAAGTAGGTTTGACGCTTTTGAGACCACCCCGAGCGTATTTACGGAGTGGTGTTGGAGTTTAAATTCTCGAAAGCACAAGGCTTAAGACATGACCGTGTTTGGTCTCCAAAACGTTGATGATTTCTACAAATACCTTGCTGGTTATGTGTCGGAAACTGAACTAGGGCCTGAGAAGTAACTGGAGAAGAGGCGAACTGACGTGAGGGGGTAGGTGAGCGACGATATGAACGTCGTTGCTGAGTTGGAGAGCGAGAAATATGACCATAATTGTGAGCAGGAGCAGATGCAGAATAAGTGTTTGAAGCATTGGGGGGAGGTTGGGGATATGAAGGAGGTTGTGAATAAGGATGATGAGAGGATTGAAGATGAGGATATTGTTGAGGTTGAGGATAAGGATGTTGTTGTACTACAGGAAAGAGAGGAGGAACGTAAGGAGGAGGAACAGTGGAACGCGTTTCCAGTGTGCGAATTCTGTTAGTTAAATCCATGATAGTGTTCTGTAACACTTGAAGTTGTGACATGATGTAAGCATTTTCAGTGGGCGAACGATATCTAAGCGGATTGCATTAACTGACACACTCACATGCGAAAGAGACGCTGGTGTTAGGTTAGCATTGCTGGTGGAATCCGAGATATGCGAAATTTGGGAAGGTACGTCTGCGGTCGTAAGTGGTTTCGCTTTGCAAACTCTGTCGGCGTAGGTGGCAAGTTCTTGCAGTGAACAATTGGGATCGACAGTCGCTAAGCGCAGTTGCATCTCTGTAGGAAGTTTCTGTAAGAAGAGATGACGTACAATATGTATGCAGTTACCCACTGGAGGGCCATCAAGCAGGTTTAGCATGTCAGATAAAAGAACTGACGGTAATCGATCGCCGAGAGAACCACCAGTCAAAAGTTTTTTTACTTTTTCTGCATCCGTTTCTCCGAAGACGGTTAAGAGTTCTGACTTTAAGTTGGGATATAGGGCTGATTGGGGGAATGCAATTTGAATGTAAAATGTCTTCAGGCGCTGCAAAACGGGGACAGGTAATATATTTAAGAGTGCCCTAAAGCGGGCAATTTCATTAGTGGACTCGAGCTGAAGTAAAAGTCAAATCTAAGTCGTTATTCACAAATTTGCTTGTATAATCGTTAGGTGTTTCCCTTTCTGGAGCAGGTGACTGCGTTACTACATTAATGTTGTCGGTGATAGCAGTATCAGGAGGTGACATATTTTATGAATATTAATATAATGCAAGATTGGAAAAAAATATTTTGAAAAAAAAATTACGAAATAAAATATGCTAAAGATGCGATTTGCATGCGCTAAATATGAGGAAAATAGTGGTCAGGGACCAAATAACGCAATAAATATTACAAATAAGTATACAAAGGATGATAAAAATATATATGGGGCCTCTTTTACGGGCCAAAATAATGTAAAAATAAGTAATTAAAAATGTAAAATCGACAGGAAATTGTCCTGTTATTATATCGTAAAAATGAATAATTATGTAATTATATGAAAAATAAAATGCGTCTGCTTCAGGATGGTAGATGCGTAAGGATCCTTCTGAGAGACTGAGAGTTAAGTAGGTGGCTGGATTTGACGGGACAGCACTTCCAGGTCATTCAATTGTCGGGTTCGACTTATGCAGGTATTTTGGGTAGAAAATCAACGTTCTGGGTCAGAATCTGTATTAACATAATAATACATATAAATAATATATATTGAAACAATTAATAATAATAATAATAATAATAATAATAATAATAATATTAACAATAAGTACAATAATAACAATGAATATGATTATAATATGAAAATGTAAATGTTACGCATAAAATCCATTCTCTATTGCTAATTTATATTTTCTATTAAGAGGAAACTTTTATAAAATATTAAGAAATTTCTGCATAGGTTTACTTATATAAACCAATAAAATATTAAAAAAAAGTTACTTAAATCTAAATAAACATATTACATATTAAAGATTATAAAGCACTGAACGTTTTTCATTAAACATCGAAATGCACTTGAACACGAGATAAAATATTATCACGAAGTCAAAAATGGTATAATTGAACTAGGTCTAAAAAATGATGCACAATGGCTTACCCAATTTGCAATCGAGAAAATGCGTTTTGTAGAAATATTTCACAGCAACAAGTAAATCCGAAAGAAACAGCGTTGACTACTAATCACTTTTGAAATGTGTTGGCACAATATTTTCGGTAAACAAAGACGTATTTCATAAAAGTAGGAAGCGAAGTTCAAATTGCTTGCGATCCGAAAAATGGCGGGATCGCTGAAGTGAAAATGATAACAAGATTTTGATCACGTGTGAGGTTTCGCAATATTCAAATGAAAAAGAAGAAAACGAAAGGTGACAATATATATATATAAAAAGTGGGCACTTCCGCTCTTTAGTCCGCTATCCGCTAGTTTTTAAAATAATATATATATATATATATATTATATATAATATATTATATTATATATATATATATATATTATATATATATATATTATATCATATATATATATATATAAACTGGAGAAACTAATATTTAAAAAAAATATCCCCACACATCACCTCCAGAATTCCAACATGGATTTAAAGGCAATCATTCAACAACAACAGCCCTCACCTCCCCCACACAACACATAATTAATGGCTTCAACCAATCCCCATTACACAGATCCATACTATTTACAGCCATCGACATTAACAAAGCCTTTGACACTGTCCCCATATTTACATCCTTATACAAAAAATTCTTCAATCCTCCCCCTAGAAAACAATGATAAAAGTGGCTTTCAAATTTCCTTACAAATAGATAGCCAAAGTCCTCCATAAAAACACCCTCTCCATCCATTAAACTACAAAACGGCGTACCCCAGGGCGCCATTCTCTCTCTCCATTCTTCTTCAATCTCTTTACAGCAGATCTGCCACCCCTACCAACTAATCCACCAAACATAATTACTTACGCAGACGACATCAGTCTCATTTCCCAACTTCCATTTTAAATACAGCCACCCAACACACCCAAGAATACCTACAATTATTAGAAACTTTGCTACTCACCAATAGAAAATGACAGCTTCCCCCTTTAAATCCTCCATTACCCTCCTAACCACAGACCGCCACCAATCCTCATTCAACCCAATAGTCTACTTGAACAACAACCCCCTCCCCCTAAACAAAACCCAAAAAATATTAGGACTCACTTACGACACACATATGACTTTCTTCCCTCCCACATCGACCAAATTACTTCCTCAACCCAACGGAAATAAACACCCTCCGAACTCTCTCCCAACACAACTCAGCGAAAGAAAACACACCCTTACCACAATCTACAAACAACTTCTCAGAACTAATATAAACTATGCCTCCCCGCATGGTTCTCAGCACTATCACAATCCAACTTAAATAAATTGCAAGTTACACAAAACACTGCCCTTAGAAAATAATCACTGGATGTACTAAAACAACCCCATCCAGCATTTACATTGACGAGACACACATCCTTCCCCATCCCTACCCACTTGAAGATGGTAGGACACAAATTTTTCCAAAAAACACTCAATTATTCCATTCATGCCACCAAATACTCTCCCAACCCCCCCCCCCCCCAGACACAGACTAAAATCCACCCCTCCTCACCAGCCAAACTTTAATGACATCTACAACAACATTCCTCCCCACCCCCAAATAGGTCTTGGCTCTCTCACATCCATCCACAATTAAACTAACAAATTATCTACAAAATCGCCCAATAACAATCTACTAAACACCCCATCCCCAACATCTCCCTACAGAAGAATCCACTGTCAGAAGAAAACAATTAACCTCGGCCGGAGCAGATCAGGTCACCAAAAAAAAAATATTAATTGCAATATAAATTCAGTTACAAACTTTGACAACGTATATATCCCCCATTCTGCACTAGATGTCGTATATCTCAAGAACACAATGGAGCACTTCCTTCTGGAGTGACGCCCCCGTACCACCTTCGCTGTAACTTTCCTTCTTGACCTGTGGAAACGCCCAAGAGCAGTGGCCGGCTTTCTAGAGGCGGTGTGGCCCCTCCAAATAAGGTGGGCCAGGGGCAGAAAAATATATAATATTAATTATATATAATATTATTATATATATATATATATATATATATATATATATATATATATATATATATATATATATATATATATTATATATTTTATATATATATTATATAATATATATTCATATAAGAGAGAGTATAAATGACACGTAGTCGGTTGTTGTTGTTGTTGTTGTTGCTGATGGCGTTGTTGGTGGTAGTGTTGTTCGTATCGGCATATGTGTTGTTGTTTGTTGGGATGTTTTTTAGGGTTTTATATAATATATATATATATATATTATATATATATATATATATATATATATATATATATATATATATATATATATATATTATATATAATTCTTTATATTCTTTCTATAAATTTATAATTTCAAGCATATTGACTCATAGCCTCGGTTTAAATAAAATGCCTATAGCTAAAGTGGTGACTCATAATACTCGTGTATTAATATGTTATGACAGTATAGACGTAAAGACGTATCGCACAGAGGGCGGGAGGGGGTCTTCTGGGTAGCTTGCGCAATGCCTTTACGTCGTTAGGGGCGGTAAAAACACGTTTTAACCTACCCTAAGGACGTAAAGCAGTAAAGACGTATCCCACAGAGGGTGGGAATGGGGTCTTCTGGGTAGCTTGCGGTACTGCTTTACTGCCTTAGGGTCAGTAAAAATACATTTTTATTGAAATGTTCCCACACAGAACATAAAAATGGATGACTCGTAATCCGCGAAAAAATTTTGCGTTCGCGCGGTAATATTGCGCCTGCAGGTGCTTTCGCGTAGGTTCCGCGCTTGCGGACGCGTTCGCGTTGGCTGAACCCAAGCCAGAGTTCTAGTCTGGTCCAAGTCTTTTGAGCGCACACATCATATATTCAAGCTATCGACGCGGGCAGTGCAGGTCCCCGGGCTATTGAGGTGAGGTCCCCCGCATGGGGACCCGGGGAGCATCAAACGTGCAGTACACTTGGAAAGTGTACTTAAGTACACTTGAAAAGTGTACTTAATGAGTAACGGCGTACGATAGTGCATGTGCACTCATAGCTAGCATGAACACCTTCATGAACTCTAAAATGTCATGAAAGTACTCAGCACTTTCATGTATTGGAGCTAAAAAAAGGCTTAAACCCGAGGGGGGGGGGGGGGCGGAGGGTTTAGGGTAGCTGAGGCTCCGCTACTTACACGAAAGTAGCTCAGCTACTTTCATGTACGTGACTACGACACGTACATGAACCCATGTACGTGGCTATGCTACGTACATGGGTTAGGTAGCAGAGGGGTGTGGGGTAGAATAGAACAAAGGGGAGGTAGGGGACACGAAAAAACGGTCACGAACATACTCAAGAACGTATATGGTGATTACGTCATAGCATAGAACAAAGGGGGACAGGGGAGAACAAAGGGGGGTAGGGTGAAAAACGATCATGAAAGTACATGAGCATATGGTCACGCTTAAACACACTCACGCACGTACATGGCGAATGTACAGGAATAAGGGACACCCTGGGGGGGCAGCCCCCAGGGTAAAACGCCAGACATGAAAAGTACCCAGGAACGTAGCTCACACAGGATATGTGCTGGCAAGCACCTCAGGAAAGACGCTGGCATAGCTGGAACCTCGTTCCAGCTTGCCATTACTTCTGAGTGATGACGTCATAGGATAGAACAAAGGGGTAGGGGATGAACAAATTGGAGTGGGTTGAAAAACGATCATGAAAGTACATGAGCATAATGGTTAAGCCTTATTTAGGGAGTTAAACGGAAATTGGACAAGTCAATTTTGGAAGAAAGTTCCACAGAGTAAAAACGCCAAGACATAGAAAAGATACCCCAGGAAGGTAGACCCAGCACGGATAGGTCCTGGAAAATGCCTCAGGAAAGAGCCTGGGTTTCCTGGAACCCCCGTTCCAGCTTGGATGCTCTTCCGTCATGGCTTACTACTCAGAAGAGCTTCACATTTCTTGTATGTCCCCATCCATCCTCCTTCCAAACTGCTTATTTATTTCATTTTTCCTCCTCTGTAATCTACTTTTAGTCTTCATTTTTTCTTCCTTATATAATTCCAAACACCTCTCTTCTGAGACCTCATCATTGACTTTTTGCATATTCATCCACGCCTTTTTTTTACTTTTAACCGCTTGCATCACCTCTTCATTCCACCACTCACTGCTGACATACTTCTATCCTACTTTATAGCACACCACATTACTTCTCTAAATGCACTACTAACTAATGCTTCCTTCATTTGCGTTCAGATTTGTTCAGTTTCATCTTGTTCACATTTATTTGCAAGCGCTCTTTCATACTTTTCTTTATTACCTTGTTCACTTAACTTCTCTCTCTTAATTCTTCCCTTTTCCTTTCTTATCTCTTTCTTCTCCATCCAAGCTCCCACTACCTTAATCTTACATAAAACAACTTAACGATCCGATAATCCCATCCCCAACCCCCTCACTGATTTAACATCCAACACATACTTCAGCATCTCCCTCTTTACCAACACAAAATCGATTATACAAAATCATAAAACATTTCCCTTAGTATTCTAGTGTAAAGATTCTATCCTTTCAATCATGATGCCAGCAATTCTGCTTGATTATTTTAAATAAATTAATATTACGAACGCGATCATTTTATTCTTATAGCTTAATTAAATGAGAGTGTTTGTATTTTCCAATAAAAAAAAAAAATATTTTTTTCTTCATCACCTGATACGACAGTAGCAACAGCTTCATCTTCGTATAAGCTCCACGTTTTTGATGGCATTAGAAGCTCTTGTATATTGAACTTATAGCAGACGGAATATATGGGTATTTAACATTACGTCTAGTCTTAAAAAGAATTGTGACGAATTTTTTGTTATGAAAAAAACAACTGTCCGATCCTTTGGTTCTCTCAAAACCATTGGAATTGCGAATGACATATGACGAAATCAGTTCAGCTGATCAGTTAACGGCGCAGTACATGAAGCACAGCAGAGATGAGGTGCTCAGAATTGTTTCTGATCATCTATTTAATATTCTATAATGTATGTAATATGTAATATATGTAATAATATGTAATAATCTATGCAGTAGTATGTAATGGTTAACATTATATATGAATAAAGTTTTTTAAACTTTGCAGAGCGAGTATTAAAACGAAAACTTGTACAAAAGCTCGTTTAACACTAATTGTTACTCAACTGAGAGCTATTTTTAAGTTATGGCTTATTTCATTACGCTCAAAAAAAGACTACTATGCAATAGTATTTTCAAAAAGGACAACCATTTCCTAAAGGAAAAATGTCATGACAAATGTGTATCAGGAAACACAAAAAACACAGAATAAATAGTAAATAGATAACAAACGATAATTACTAGCAGATAGTAATCTTAAAGAAACATTTAGAGGAAGATCAAGATATATATAAAAGGATAAGAAAAAAAAAAAAAAAAATAAAAAAAAAAAAGAACCAGAAAAAAGGAAAAAAAAAATGAACAATCAATAACAACAAATCCACTTCAGAAAGAAAAGGAGAAAGACGCAAAGAGATTAAAGTAGCTACTAAAAAATAAGATATGGTGAATTATATTAGATCAAAAAAAAAAAGGATAGATCAGTACATAAGAATGAATATTCTCTTCTTTGAACTTCCTTGTTTAATACAGTGAATACAGTAAAATGCATCAAAAAAAACATCTGAATAACTATAAGAAAAATATAATGTCAAAATGAGAAAAGTTAGTGAGAGTAAGAAGATTAGAAAGTTATAAAAGAATTGAGGATCTATAGTAGGGTTTCCTATATCAAAAAAACTACAGATTACCCAGTAGTTTATCGGTCAATAATAAATAATAAAGAGAGGGTAATAGGAGTCTTAGAAGAAGATAATTGAGAATGTTATGATAAAGAATTATAAGAATTAGTTATGACGAATAATTATGAAAATTAGTTTTGATAAATAATTACAAGAATTAGTTATTACAAATAATTATGAGAATTAATTATGATAAATAATTATGAATTAGTTATGACAAATAATTATGAGAATTAGTTATGATAAATAATTATAAGAATTAGTTATGATTATTATGATTATTATAAGTAATGATATAATTATGAGAATTAATAATTATTTTTGCTGTCCCCAAGGTACTATCTGAGGAAACCCTTCTCATTATATTTTATGATTCTAACTTTTCCATTAAATAAAATAAAAGCAGTAAAATTAAGAACAGTAATAAATAATATAAGAAATATATAATATGACATAATATGTCATAATCACATGGAGAGCGAAGCAATTTTTACTAATATTACGCATAAGATATCGATAACTGGTATACTGTATATATTTAGATTTCAAAGAAAAAAAAAAGGAAAATAAAAAAACAGAAAAAAAAGAAAAAAGATTTATTGATCAAAATTAAAAACGGAGAAGAAGAAAAAACGCTAAGAGAAAAAAAAAAACAAATAAGAAATGTGATAAAACCGTTTCCTCTGATATCTGCATGAAATTTAAAATGCTTTTGATAGCGTCCAAAGTATTTAGACACTGATTCAACGGTGGTAAAATCACTAGAAAAAAAAAATAACCGTGACGATGGAAGAGGACAAAAACGTGAAATTAGTAGATGATACAAGCAAGAAAAATAGGAATCATAAAAATATAAAAAATATGTGAAGTAATATGCCCATAAATATGAGACAATTATAATGTTCTAATAAATTCAATATATTAACATAAGGAATACAAATAAATCACAGGCCATAATTTAAGAGATTATGTATATAATTATAAAAAATGTTATAAAGAAAATAATATTTATTTTAGACGCGGAGCATAAAAAAATGTGTTTTCTGTGTAAAAAATACAAATGGGCAAACATTGGGACCTTATCGACAAAGACGCCAATATAATCTTTGGATATAGAGCCAAAAAAAACCGACACAAGACACAGAGTCTTATATACAAGTTAACCAAGAATTGTTTTTAAAAATTTCCCAAATTTAATTATTAATTTTGATATTATAATCATTAATGTAAATATTAATGATAAATTATAGGTTGGTATTATTATTAAGTTATTAATTAATTATCTATATTTTCTGAATTAATCTCACTACAGCGGATGTAAAAAGATTTTTGATTTATATAAGTTTTTACTTTAAAACTTACTTAATTCTCTAAATATTTTTTTTACATAGATTTTCAAATAATTTATGCTTAAAATACATAGTTTAGTAGAAAATAGTTTACAGAAAGAAAATTAAGAAGGATGTATTAAAATTTATTTATTAGTTTTTGACCGGTTTCGTCCGTAAAACTCGGACATCTTCAGAGAGTGAATTTAAGACAAAATGAATAATAATACAAGATTTACAAAATTTAAAATTAACAAATTAAGATTTTAAAATTTTTTGCATTTCATATGATATATTTAATATTTAAGTGACAAAATAACGACTTAAACTTTAATGGAAAATAACAGTAATTTAATAAAAAGAACACGAAAGAAATTTTATTTGAGCTTCGCATGAGGAGTGCAAAATTATTGAAATGCAAATCACCTTACAATCGAGCCCTCCTCCCAGCCTATATGTTTTGTTCATGTCTCCCGTGAATAAATGTTTCGTATATTAAACTAAGGTCTAACAGACGGTGCTGGCTATATGACCACCATATAAACTGTATAAATCTATTTAGTACAGCTGAGTAACAACAAACACGAATAATACAAATCGACGTAAATACAGTCAAGACCTACCGAAAGAAGGACATGCGAAAGTAGTAACAAAAGACGACTATGGAAGGTAAAGATAACTGGGAAAAAAGGTATCCTTTAGAGTAGAAGAAGCAGGAAGATAAAGTTTTCTGTTTTGTGAAGATAATAAGTTTAAGAAACTGTGAAGATTTTGTGTTGACTTTTAATAGATTCGATTACATTTAGTTAACAGAAGAATTTTTCCTCGATATTTATCAAAGGGTACTTATGTAATATTTGAAGAAGTTTAAAATAAATTTAATGCTTTCAGAGGACAATACGAATAATATCTCTGTATTTTTTATAGAGTTTGAAATGTGAATAACGTTATTGTATATATATATATTATTCATCACAGATAATAAATGTTAAAGGGTAGGTTACAGTTGATCGGTTCTGATTTAATTCTTGAACTTCAAACATACAAATAGATTCCAATCCGAGCACAAATTTAAAGCCCCTAAGATATGTATTTTACAAAGATATGAATTCTAGATAATATACTATCTAGAGGGAAGTAAGATAAGAGACAATGTAATTTAAAAAGGTACAGACCATTATCAGTTGGAAAAAGTTCCATTTCGACATGTATGCCTGTAGAAAGGTTCCATCATCATTAATTTTGATTTAAATATCCAAAAAGGAAAAAAATAAGATATAGTAATAATATAATAATATTATAATTTGTAAAAAGAATAATTCACTTTCATAATATAAGAGAGCTTATAAATATGATGGCTGAGTATGGTAATACTAATTATAGAATGATTGGAAAAAGTTCAAAGCAACTAAAGAACAAGACACACATAGAACGATAAGCCGAACCATTCAACCGATAAAAAACAAACCACCAACTTATAAAGACTGTCAACGAACGCGAAAAAAATAAAATAAAACAATAATGAAAACAAATCAACAAACCTATAAAAACAGAAAATAACTGTATATTCTAAAGCATTAAAATTTTATTTTAAAACCTTCAAATGCAAAAAAGACTTTTGATAAAGAGGAAAAAAATGCCCTACGCGGCATTATTAACACTCACATTAATCTACAAGCAACACAAAAATCACAGTTAAACAATATAACCACAAAACAAGAAAACTAATTTCCGCTCCATAAACTACTAAAGGACTACACCTTTCAGTTAATACACACATGTCGCACTGTGACCAACTATCCGCATGTCGAGAATACGAAACAATGTAACGGTCCCAAAAAACGCTATATTGGTTAACACAGAACATACCAATAGATTAACAAGATAGGGAATAACAAATACCTAGCAACCGCTTTTAATACCTAAGTGAAAATAAATAACGTAACAATTTATATTACACACGGAACATAACAAAAACAACTATAAACCTGATAATCACACGTGCAGAAATACAAAGAAAATTTATGCAGTGAACGTCCTCATGCCAGCTCAATGAACTAAAAAAGGATAGCTCGAAGCTCATACATAACCAATAAAAAATCATTTCAAAACCCAACATAACCATAAAGGTTAACGATATTAGTCACATTAAATTAAAAATACTGTCGAATGTAATGAAAATGCAAAAGAAATTATAAAAAATCTAATTTTTAATATATTTAATTATTGAATAAAAATTTAAATGTATTATGTAATTACAATTACGATTAACGTTAAACTGCTGAAGATGGTTAACCGAAGTTTACGAACGAAACCGGTCAGAAACTTAAAAATAAAGTTATAATTATAGCACTCTTAAATTTTCTTATGGTAAACATCTGAAGTAAAAGTATATAAGGAAAATAAATGAAAAATCAAGAAAAAAAATAAAATTTAGAGATTTAAGCAATCAAAAGTAAAGCGTTATAGATAATTAATTATTGATTAATATTAAATATATTATTAATTATATAAATATATATATAATTAATATATAATTATTATATATATATTATATTATATATATATTATTTTAATATTAATTATTAATTACTAGGGAACAAAATTTGTGTTGACTAGTATGCGATAAGATCTCGTGAAAGTATTGTAAAATATATTATTTTTATCCTTTTGTTATTTTATTTCGCTGAATCCAAAACACTATATAATTAGGTGTTTGTCTATAAGGGTCCAGTTTTGCCGCCATTCACGTAAAACATTTTTAAAATTGCAACTTTTTTTTTACCTTTTCATAAATAAAA
>JABUQX010053908.1:50000-55000 GCA_015478945.1 Trachelipus rathkii | reverse complement strand
TTACTGCTTTAACTCATATGTTTTACTGCTTTAACTCATGTTTTACTGCTTTAACTCATGTTTTACTGCTTTAACTCATATGTTTTTACTGCTTTAACTCATGTTTTACTGCTTTAACTCATATGTTTTACTGCTTTAACTCATATATTTATTAACATTATGTTTTCTTTTATTTTTTTTATTTTGTTTTAATACTTTTTATTTATTTTTATTATTTTTTATTTTATTTTTATTATTTTATTTTTATTTTTACTATTATTATTTTATTTTTATTATTATTTTTATTATTATACTTAGTGTTATTTACTTCATGCCTATTGTTATTATCATTTAACACAGACAACACACACACACACACACACACACACACACACACACACACACACACACACGCGCCTGTTTAAACATATCAAATATGTTCTTTTGTATGAACATAATCGTATAATTTATTAAAACATTTATGTTTTAATTAAATACGTACATTTATATTACTCATTCATTCAATTATAACTAAAATTATTTCAAAGTTTCTTAAAACTTCTATAATAAATCAATCATTATCTTTGAACAAAGAATTTATTAACTGTTAATACTTTTTGTTTATAAATTTTATAACTATCAAGTTTTAAAATAATTTTTACTAAAATTTTATGAAATTTTATTAAAAACATATATTTTACGTACCTTAAAGCAATAAATCAGTAAATCAGTAAGGCAAGCCCCTAGCATCCCTCCTACACCAAGCTATGCCACGTTTTGTTCTATTGACTTACTGCTTTACATCATCTTTAGTCATGTAATAAGTATAAAAATAACAAAATAAGTTCTTCTCTGCTAACATAACATGTATTTTATTAAAATCATTCTAGGTTTTTATTTAAAAATAACAATTATTCACTTACATTTATATTATTCGCTCCATGTTAGCTAAAAATATTTCAAAGTTTTTTAAATAATTTGGATTTTCTTTATTATTATCTATTTACATTGACAATCCAACACGAGAAAACACAACAACCCGCACTCCTTACAGATACGAAACTGACCTCTCTCTGTAAAATGTGTTGAAATAACTACTTTAGGCCTAAATTTAGGATATTTTTGTACCCCGGGGCGATTTAGGCCTAATACCAGGTCAAAATATATTTCAAACTGACCTCTTTCTGTAAAATGTGGTGAAATAACTACGTTAGGCCTAAATTTAGGCCTAAATTTAGGATAAACCTTTTTGTATCCCGGGCTGATTTAAGCCTAATACCAGGTCAAAAGGTAATTCCAGTACAGACAAGAATCGAGAATCAATGTTATTATTATTTTATAAATATATTTCAAACTGAAACATGCTGGATCGGTAAGATCCTTTAAGCAGGTAAGAAGGAAATGTTTACCTTTCTTGTGAGTGGATGGAGTAATCCTTATCTCTATATGACTGCGCATGTGATTGGTCGAGAATTATTTTATCGCTTTTTGGTTTTAGGTATGTAAAAACATGTTTTTTCATATCCTGAGCCTAAGTTTCGTTTATTTAAACTCTTAACATACATGTAAATATTTATTTAAGAAAGTAAAATAAGGATAATAAAAACTTTACTATATAATTAGAAATTTAATAATCATTAACTTACGATTTATATATATATATATATATATATATATATATATATATATATATATATATATATATATATATATATATATATATATATATATATATATATATAAGGATAACATTAAATATATACAAGAGTGTTAAATATATTTACAATGGTTTATATATATAAGGTTAACATTAAATATAACACTTCCACATACGTTTTACACATGATGTTTATGCCTATTTTATATTAAAACTCTCTAAATCTTTACAAATATGCGAATCATTTATATCATTATCGATGATATAGTTCGTATCTCAGTAATACCTTCAGTTAACACATATGTAAAAAGTTCCCTCTCAGATATCATAGTATATTTACATTCTGGATCACCTGCATAAATACTTTCTTGCCATTGTTTTCTAAGTAGATAAATGAATTTCTGTACGTCTATAGAACTTAGGAAGCGATCGATGATGAGCGTAGGATCATCGATCAGGGTTTTCTTAAATGCGTAGTATTCTTGGTATAACATGTAATGAATTACGGTTACGTAATTAGATAACATATGTCTTCTTCATTTGCATTAACATTCGCCTACGGACCTCTAACATATATTTCAACTGCGTTAGGCCTGAAATGTAGAATCCATATGATGTAGGTTCAAATACGGCTGATTCATTATTTCTCTCCCATAATCTAACTTCCAAACTGATTATGTTTTGATGTTTATAAAATGCTAGAGTAAGTTGCTTATCGCTGGTTTCTTCGCACAGGCTAATAATTGTTTCGGTCCAGTTTAAAGCTGAGCTTGGTTTAAAGTATTCTGTAAGCCACTCTTCAGTGTGATTACATATACAAAGTAATTCATCTGGACTCACGAAAATACGATTGGTATTATAACAGGGTGATTGGGTAGCACACTTGAAAAATTCAAATCCATCGGGTTTTCTTTTATATAAGAATGAAACCCTACTTCCGGGGATCTTGATTTCCCACTGGACAATGTCTTGTATTGAGGTATACCTGTTAAGGTGAAGCATGATATACACTTAGTGAAAATAGAACACTTTTATTACAAATCAGAGAACTTGTGCACCGCTTAACAGCCAAAACGAGTATGATTTTAAAATGAGTTTGGGTCTAAAACATTCCTGCTCAAATATAAGTTTAAAGAACTAGGATAATTTTCACCCAATCACAGATAAGGCTCAGGATATGAAAAAACATGTTTTTACATACCTAAAAGGCAAAAAGCGATAAAATAATTCTCGACCAATCACAAGCGCAGTCATATAGAGATAAGGATTACTCCATCCACTCACAAGAAAGGTAAACATTTCCTTCTTACCTGCTTAAAGGATCTTACCGATCCAGCATGTTTCAGTTTGAAATATATTTATAAAATAATAATAATAACATTGATTCTCGATTCTTGTCTGTACTGGAATTACCTTTTGACCTGGTATTAGGCTTAAATCAACCCGGGATACAAAAAAGGTTTATCCTAAATTTAGGCCTAAATGTAGGCCTAACGTAGTTATTGCACCACATTTTACAGAAAGAGGTCAGTTTGAAATATATCTTGACCTGGTATTAGGCCTAAATCGCCCCGGGGTACAAAAAGGCTTATCCTAAATTTAGGCTTAAAGTAATGTTATTTCAACACACATTTACAGAGAGGTCAGTTTCGTATCTGTAAGGAGTGCGGGTTGTTGTGTTTTCTCGTGTTGGATTGTCAATGTACATAGATAATAATAAAGAAAAATCCAAATTATTTAAAAAACTTTGAAATATTTTTAGTTAACATGGAGCGAATAATATAAATGTAAGTGAATAATTGTTATTTTTAAATAAAATCTAGAATGATTTTAATAAAATACATGTTATGTTAGCAGAGAAGAACTTATTTTGTTATTTTTATACTTATTACATGACTAAAGATGATGTAAAGCAGTAAGTCAATAGAACAAAACGTGGCATAGCTTGGTGTAGAGGGATGCTAGGGGCTTGCCTTACTGATTTACTGATTTATTGCTTTAAGGTACGTAAAATATATGTTTTTAATAAAATTTCATAAAATTTTAGTAAAAATTATTTTAAAACTTGAGTTATAAAATTTATAAACAAAAAGTATTAACAGTTAATAATAAATTCTTTGTTCAAAGATAATGATTGATTTATTATAGAAGTTTTAAGAAACTTTGAAATAATTTTAGCTATAATTGAATGAGTAATATAAATGTACGTATTTAATTAAAACAAAATGTTTTAATAAATTATACGTTATGTTCATACAAAAGAACTTATTTGATATGTTTAAACAGAGTGTGTGTGTGTGTGTGTGTGTGTGTGTGTGTGTGTGTGTGTGTGTGTGTGTGTGTGTGTGTGTGTGTGTGTGTGTGTGTGTTAAATGATAATAATAACAATAGGCATGAAGTAAATAACACTAAGTATAATAATAAAAATAATAATAAAATAAAATAATAATAGTAAAAATAAAAATAAAATAATAAAAATAAAATAAAAAATAATAAAAATAAATAAAAAGTATTAAAACAAAATAAAAAATATAAAAGAAAACATAATGTTAATAAATATATGAGTTAAAGCAGTAAAACATACGAGTTAAAGCAGTAAAACATGAGTTAAAGCAGTAAAACATATGAGTTAAAGTAGTAAAACATGAGTTAAAGCAGTAAACATGAGTTAAAGCAGTAAACATATGAGTTAAAGCAGTAAAACAAAAGCATACTAATCCCTTGGTGATATGTAACACCTCTATTGATTTACTGATTTACTGCTTTAAGGTATGTAATGTTAATAAATATATGAGTTAAAGCAGTAAAACATATGAGTTAAAGCAGTAAAACATGAGTTAAAGCAGTAAAACATGAGTTAAAGCAGTAAAACATATGAGTTAGAGCAGTAAAGCAGTAAAACAAAAGCATACTTATCCCCTTGGTGATATGTAACACCTCTATTGATTTACTGATTTACTGCTTTAAGGTATGTAATGTTAATAAATATATGAGTTAAAGCAGTAAAACATATGAGTTAAAGCAGTAAAAGAGTTAAAGCAGTAAAACATGAGTTAAAGCAGTAAAACATATGAGTTAAAGCAGTAAAACATGAGTTAAAGCAGTAAAACATATGAGTTAAAGCAGTAAAGCAGTAAAACAAAAGCATACTAATCCCCTTGGTGCTATGTAACACCTCTATTGATTTACTGATTTACTGCTTTAAGGTATGTAATGTATATGTTTTTAGTAAAATTTCGTACAATTGTAGTAAAATAAAATGATTATATATCAGACACTCTGGCTTTTTCTTCTTACATACAATTTTTAAAAATTTATAAATTAAAAAGTATTAAGTAAAAAATATAAAAGAAAAAATAATGTT
>JABUQX010053908.1:10000-47500 GCA_015478945.1 Trachelipus rathkii | reverse complement strand
TTCAAATTAGGAACGATACATGCGTTCAAGTTAGGAGCGGTACAAACCTTGATGCGGTATCAAGGTCAGAAATGGTATCAAGGTCAAACAAAGCCAAGGCCGAAATATCAAGGTCAAACAAAGCCAAGACCGAAATATCAAGGTCAAACAAGAAATCAAAGTCAGGATATCAAGGTCAGAAATATCAAGGTCAAGACATCAAAAAGCTACAAGGCCAAAAATTAGCGTGGGCCAAAATTGACCCATGGAAGACCAAAGGGGGCCTAAAAAAGGGGGGCAATACGTACGACGGATGCTTCGCATTACAAGGCCAAAAAAGGTCAAGGTCAGGTAAAAATTGGGGCTCAAAAAATTCAGGTTGCCCAAAAAGGTCAAGGGCAAAAAATTACAAGGCCAAAATTATATAGCCAAAAAGGCCAAAAAATGACAAGGTCAAAAAGGTCAAGGCCAAAATTCAAGGTTAAAAAAGGTCAAGGGCAGGTAAAAATCGGGTGGAACAAATATGGACCGTGCTCCAATATTCCTCTGTTACTACTCATATCACCTTACTGATTCTTTTCCGGCCATTTTTGGTGGACAAACCCCCCCCCCCCCTCTTTACTATTCAAGTAAGAAGTTCGCTTTAATAAACTGCATAATAACTTTATAACAGTTTTTTATAAATTTCTATCATCAATTTAACTACCTCTAGCACTTTCTAAGCTATTTTCTGACCACTTTTCACCTACTTTCATGATTTTAGCTTTTATTTATTCCTTTCCACTCATTCTCAGGTAATCCTTAACTTTTGAATCTATAGGGTTATGAATTTGATAACCTCGTTATGTGTCATTCCTTACTTTCTTTCGTATACTATTGTTTTGGTATTAATTGAGTACTCCACTTAATCGCTTAAAGTTGGCGGCTCCCCTCTTTACTTCAATGAAGGAAACAATTACTCTGTATTTAATGTTCATTTTCTTTTTGCCATGAAGTTGCTAAAACTTCAGAAATTTATGAATGATTTCATATATACATTATTTATCAATCTGATCGTCACCTGATCAACAACTCTCACTTGATGTTGGAGTAATCCCACTCGCAGCAGCTTGCTGTCACCTGTCACAGCATGTTGCTGTCCACCACATTCACCGCTTTCGTTGCGTTCTTTGCACATTGCCCAACCTCCCACCCTACGCGTTTAACGGACACGCCTTGCCTTTCGTGCAAATCGAGCTGGCCTAACTCACGATGAGGTACACTTAAGCCTAAAATCATTGGATATATAAATTAAAAGACAGAATGAAACCATCAAAGATAGTAAAGAGCATTGAGACTCTCTTTTCAGCTCCGAAAAATTCTTTGCACATTTCTCTTCCTTGTTCGTCTTTGACAATAATTATAGTTATCATTAAAAGATAATTTTTTTTACATACCGAAGAGCATAAACCTATTTGAGATCAACTATATCCTATGCATGTTTACACAGAAAAATGGCTACAAAAAGAAGTAATACAAAAATTTACTGAAGAAAAAAAATAACTTCATTTTCTTAAATATATATATATATATATATATATATATATATATATATATATATATATATATATATATATATATATATATATATATATATATATATATATATATATATATATATATGTTATAAAAGAAAAACTGCTCAAATAGACAAATTTAGGGTCCTCAAAACCGGTGTCAAAATTAAGCATGCAAAGTCGTCAAAATGACAAGTTTTCAAATGTCAAAAAAAGAAAAAATAATTCTCAATTGAGTACTTTTTCTGTGAGTAGTTAATTGTCAATCTGATGAAATCAAATTACTCTATTTGAATAGTTTTGTATGCTCAGTTTTGACACCGGTTCTGAGGACCCTTAAACTGTTCACTTTATATATATTTATTTCCTTAAGAAACGTAAAATTATATATATATATATATATATATATATATATATATATATATATATATATATATATATATATATATATATATATATATATATATATATATATATATATATATATATTACGCACCATTGCCACGCTAACAGTAACATTTGTTAGCTTTAACTCACAGAATTAATAAAAATAACTTTAATGTAAAGCGAAGTTTAAAAATAAATATTGATAAGATATAATATAAAATTTTTAACTTATACTTTTTCTCATAATTAATTAAAAAATTATTGAAAAATATTAAAAATAAAAATAAAATAAAATGACTTATGGGTAACTATTTTAAACACTGAAGCATTTGGCACAAACAATTTCATAGCATTGCTTTTTGATGTAAAGTATATCATATGCAATGTAAATAAAGTATATTATATGAAGTACTTTGATGAAAATTAAATCATTCGACCGCTTAGCAATATTTTCCAAGCGATAGGAAGTATAGTTCCTTCCAATTTCAGTTATTTATTAATATTAAATTCAGAAGTTTCGTTAAAGATTAAAATTTTATTTAAAAAAATAACAATTTACACAAGGTTTTTAAGGAATAATATCAGGTCAAACTAAATTAATTTGCGAAATAATAATTCATGATTAGGCCAATGAGTGATATAAAAAAAATTTCTGTATATATATATATATATATATATATATATATATATATATATATATATATATATATATATATATATATATATATATATATATATATATATATATATATATATGGGGGAACAGTTTCATACTTCTCATTTTGACAAGTTTAAAGTTTTCGCTGACTGAAATGTACTCAATTATCTCTTCAGCGACAACTGAGAACCTATAAACTGTTTAATTTGAGTAAATATTGACCAGTTTTTCTTTTGTGTATATATACACACACACACACACACATATATATATATATATATATATATATATATATATATATATATATATATATATATATATATATATATATATATATATATATAACCATCTTCCTCCTATCCCCAGATTAGGGGTGAGGTGCATAGAATATGCCGGAACAGGAAAGTAGTAGAAGAACATGTAGCAAGCAGAAAATAAAGCCCCCCATTTACCATCCCCTTTATAACCCCAAATGAGAACTCGTCGCTGTTAAAAGAATCCACCCTGAGGTTTCACGAGACTGCGACGGAACTCTCACTGCGGTATCTCGTCAATGTGGGGTTCATCACCTGGGCAAATTCAACAACCATACCCCTCATAAAACCCCATCATTCACTCCTGCTATGTACCTTTCTTCTCGCCTCTGCCAAGCTCACATTCCTCTTCTTCAGGCATTCCTTTGCTGACTCAATCCAATTTTTCTTCGGTCCAAAAGCACAATTCTCAATTCACTAGGTCTCAATTCCCAGCACACTCACCACTGTAGATTTACTTAACCAACCGAATATCATCCATCCTTTCCATATGACCAAACCATCTCAACATACTCTCGTTTATCCTCTCATTTATCCTTTCCTCCACACCACACAACTCCCTAATGCGTTCATTCATCATTTTATCAATTCTTCTCACACCTAACACACCCTTAAGATTGTCCATCTGAACACTTTGTACCTTAGATCTATACCTCTTATTCCAGACCATAGTTTTACTACTGTAGATTAACACAGGTAACAACGGTCACTCATGCAAAACCCTAGCGCACTCAAGACTTAGTCCCGCACTCAAGACTTAGTCCCTTCACACCCACCAAAGATTTAATTGTACCAGCCACTTTCCTACCATTCACAATTTTCTTATTACACTCTGCATCATCCATTCCCTTTTCATCCAAGATTTATCCTAAATATTTAAACTCAGACACTTGTTCCATCTGTTCATCATCTTACATAACTTTACACCAACCATAACCTTACTCTTATCAACGTTTACTTTCAAACACATCCTTTTACACACCTTGCCAAATCCCTCTACTAATCCTCTTAAACTCTTTAAAGATTCGCCAAACAAAACTAAATCATACGCATATAATAGGTAGGGCACCCACTACTTTCTTCTATTCTCCATCATTTTACCACCTTCCCCTGCCGCCCCACCTCTAATTCTTTCATAACCCCATCCATATACAAATTATCTAAACAAGGAGACATAACACATCCATGCCTCAATCTGCTATTAATAATAAACCAATCACATTCAACTCAATTTATTCTTACACATGCTTAACTATCGTCATACAAACTTTTGATTCCATTCAGAAGAATACTACCAACACTATATATCGCTAACACCTGCCATAGAGCTTTCCTATTAATCTTATCATATGCCTGTTGCAAATCCATAAAACCTAAATACAATTTATTCTTCTTCTCTATCGTTTTCGCAATCATTTGTTTCAGTGTAAAAATTTGATCCACACATCCTATACCACTTCTAAATGCACCTTTTTCTTTCCCATTCAGTCCTTCAGTCACTCAACGCACTCTTTCAACCAAAATACCAGCATATATCTTCCCACAACACTCAATAAACTAATTTCCCTATAGTTCCTACAGTTCCCCTTATCACCCTTACCCTTATATAAGGGTACTATTACTGCTTTTCTCCAATCTTTCGGAACAATATCTCCATATACTCTTTATTACACAACTTCCAAATCCATTCAATCACCATATAATATCATATGCAATGTAAATAAAGTATATTAATTCCATCTACACCTGTAGATTTACCATTCTTCAACTTACGCACTCTACCCATTACCTTCTCCTTACTAATTACCCCATCTCCTAAATGCCTATTCTTCTTGCACAATCACACACACACAATTTCTCCAGCACCTCTTCATTACTGTCAATGTTATGCAGATTTTCGAAGTGTTCCTCCACATTCTACTTATATATTTAATTATTTATATATATATATATATATATATATATATATATATATATATATATATATATATATATATATATATATATATATATATATATATATATAATATATATATATATATATATATATAAATATAAAAAGGGACAGTCAATATATATATATATATATATATATATATATATATATATATATATATATATATATATATATATATATTTATATATTTATATATATATATATACATGTAAAAAAAAATATATATATATATATGGGGTGTCCCTTTATATATATATATATATATATATATATATATATATATATATATATATATATATATATATATATATATATATATGTCCCTTTATATATATATATATATATATATATATATATATATATTAAAAAGGGACAGTCAAGGCTTTACCCACTCAAGAGCAAAATGTGATGCCAAGTTCCCCTAGTAAAATTAGTATAATGTAGCTGTACGTCTCGTCATATAAGATAATTAAACAGGTTTCCACCTCATTCAAATGAAAATGATATCCGTCTCCATCAGAATGGAACTGTGGACTCCACTCCCAACATAGGTCTAAAAAAGAGCACGAATCACAAAAATAGAATTTTCGGTTCACATCTTGTGTTACTAACCCCCGAAAGTGCTCCCCATACAAATTATTACTATATGCATATTACATTTCTTTACAGCAAAGTATTGTGAAGAATATGGTACATGTTTCTCAAAAATAAGCTATTTTCAATGGGAGTACCCCGGCATTGGGCAGCAATTGATGTTTCTTGCAGTCGATTTTTTCTTCTTTTTTATCATTCTTTATTGCTTGGAAATTGGTTTGGCAAATCAGGCAGTGTATGATTATTTATATATATATATATATATTATTATGATTATTATTATATATATATATATATATATATATATATATATATATATATATATATATATATATATATATATATATATTATATATATATATATATATATTTTTTAAATATATATATAAATATATTTCATATATATATATATATATATATATATATATATATATATATATATATATATATATATATATATATATATATATATATATATATAAATATAAATAAATTCTTTTATATAAATATATACACACATAAAAATACAGGTTTATATTATTATATATATATATATATATATATATATATATATATATATATATATATATATATATATATATATATATATATATATATATATATATATAGAAAATTGTCAAAATGTTTTTAGGGTTCCCAATTATAATTGCAAAATAGTTTGGAACAGAAAGAAGTAAAAGCTTCTGGTGATGAACTGTTCATTAAATATATATATATATATATATATATATATATATATATATATATATATATATATATATATATATATATATATATATATATATATATATATATATATATATATATATATATATATATATATATTGGGACTTACAAGGGAATAGGAAGCTCTTCTGGAAGGAAGCACGAAAGGTTAAGAATGAGAATAAGGGGAACCTGCTTAGAATAATGAATAGGAATGGTGCTTTTGTAACTGATGAAATGGATGTGAGGGGAGTGTGGAAAGAACACTTCGAGAATCTGCATAATATTGGCAGTAATGAAGAGGTGATAGTGAATGTGTGGGTTTGATGGTGCAAGAAGGAATAGGTATTTTGGGGATGGTTATTAGCAAGGAGGAGGTAATGGGTAGAGTGAGAAAGTTAAAGAATGGTAAATCTGCAGGTATAGATGAAATTACTGGTGAAATGATCAAGAACGGAGGCGAGATGGTGATTGATTGGATTTGGAAGTTGTGTAATAAAGCGTTTATGGAGGGTATAGTTCCAAGGGATTGGAGGAGAGCAGTAATAGTACCCTTATATAAGGGTAAGGGAGATAAGGGGAACTGTAGAAATTATAGAGAATAAGTTTATTGAGTGTTGTAGGGAAGATATATGCTGGTATTTTGGTCGAAAGAGTGCGTCGAGTGACTGAAGGACTGATTGGTGAAGAACAAGGTGCGTTTAGGAGTGGTAGAGGATGTGTGGATCAAATCTTTACATTGAAACAAATGATTGAGAAAATGAGGGAGAAGAAGAATAAATTGTATTTAGGTTTTATGGATTTGCAACAGGCGTATGATAGGGTTAATAGGGAAGCTCTATGGCAGGTGTTAGGGATATATGGTGTTGGTGGTAAGCTTCTGAATGGAATCAAAAGTATGTATGAGGATAGTGAGGCGTGTTTAAGAATAAATGGTGTCAATGGTGATTGGTTTAGGATTAATAGCGGAGTGAGGCAGGGTTGTGTTATGTCTCCTTGGTTATTCAATTTGTATATGGATGGGGTTATGAAAGAATTAGAGGTGGGGTAGCAGGAAATGGTGTTAGAATGATGGAGAATGGAGATGAGTGGAGGGTGCCTACCTATTATATGCGGATGATTTGGTTCTGTGTGGCGAATCTGAAGAGAGTTTGAGAGGATTGGTAGAGAGATTTGGCAGGGTGTGTAAAAGGAGGGGTTTGAAAGTAAACGTAGATAAGGGTAAGGTTATGGTTGTGAGTAAAGACAGCCCTCAGTGTGAAGTTATGTTAGATGGTGAGGAACTGGAACAAGTGTCTGAGTTTAAATATTTAGGGTATGTGTTGGATGAGAAGGGAACGGATGATGCAGAGTGTAGTAGGAAAGTTGTGAATGGCAGGAAGGTGGCTGGTGCAATTAAATCGTTGGTGAATGTAAAAGGACTAAGTCTGGAGTATGTTGTTACCTGTGTTATTGTATAGTAGTGAGACTATGGTCTGGAATAAGAAGTATAGATCAAAAGTTCAATGTGTTCAGATGGACAATCTTAAGGGCGTGCTAGGTGTGAGAAGAATTGATAAAATGAGGAATGAACGTATTAAAGAGTTGTGTGGTGTGAAGAAAGGGGTAAACGAGAGAATAAATGAAAGTATGTTGATATGGTTTGGTCATGTGGAAAGGATGAATGATAGTCGGTTGGTTAAGCGGATGTATAGTGGTGATTGTGTTGGGAATTCTTCTACTGCTTTTCTATTCCGATGCATGTACGCACCTTACCCCCAGTCTTGGGGAGAAAAAGGTAGATGAAGAAGATATATATATATATATATATATATATATATATATATATATATATATATATATATATATATATATATATATATATATATATATATATATATATATATATATTTACAGTTAACCACCACTCACGGGCCGAGCCCTTTTCAAGGAGGGGGCGGAAAATAAAACAAGGAAAATCCCACCCAATCCCCAGCCTAAGGCAAATCTCTTAGGTGAGTGCAGATGTTGGCTTTAAAGAGAGGAAGATTAAATACAGTTGGAAAAGCAGAAGAAGGCAAGGAGTTCCACAGAACAGAAGTAGCTGAAAAGAAAGAGGTACCACAACGAACAAGTCTGGGGTTCTCAATACTCATGGAAAATTCATGCGAGAGCGTGGCACCCCTTGTATTGCGAGGGTGACGCAATGGAGGTGGAATGCGAGCGGCCAACTCCCCTGAGCATCTACCGTTGTAGTACCTATAGAAAAGAGATAGTGCGCCAACGTCACGTTGTTAGGGAGAGTTAATGGAAAGAAGACCCGGATTAATACTGTGAACAGAGTCCCCAAACCACCCAATAAATTTAGAAAGTGAGATCGGAAACTAATACAGCGTCGAAAATCAGAGACTGAAAGGAACTGTCTGTTAATGATTAATGGATTAATTCTATTAGAGAAAGAGAGAAAAATTAGTCAGTTAGTATGCTACTGTGGCGCGAAAGGTGTTAAGAGGTTAGTCGAATAATAAATAACTAAAGTGTTAATATCTATCTACCTCCACCTCTGTTGAACTGTTAATGGCAAGACTTTAGCCTAACGGTACTACACTATTCACCTGAACGTTTCCAATCGTTCCTTCTGCAATGCAAGCACTGAATCCTCTGAGATGAGAGTAAGTGCGTAGTGCGTAATCCACCCGTGAGTTAAATAACCCCTCCTTGAATCTATGTATTATATTCGTTGACGAGAAGTTCATTAATAAAGAAGGGAAATAAAAACGTTATAAAATGAACGTTTATTTAGTTACTTATGGGGAGGATTAGCTAAGATTGTTGAAAACTGTTAACTGTCGGTTCGGCCTAAGATGTAGACCGAAACCAAAAATCGAGTTGATGTTCGAATTTGTATGCGTTCGAATTCCAGAGTAAGTATTAGTAACTATCTGGAACAAGGGTTAATATGTGTGTGAATAGAGGATGCAAAACCTTTAGAAACACCACACTCAACTTATTGTTCCTTTGAGATGTTTCTGATAACTGCGTCTTGGGAGAACTTGCAAAAAGAGTTGAATTTCTGCTAAATCAAGAATCAAGAGATGGCACTATGAAGCCGACAACAGGCCCCAGCGATGGCAAGATTGTAACCGAAAAACAGGTCCCGGCACTGGCACCTGTGTGAAATGAAAGACAGGCATATGATGTTAAAGGTGCTCCATAGCGAATATCTAAAATGGGATGATGCTACTAAAGCGTGACCTTACTTACCCTTGGAGATTTAGGAAACAAATCTCTCCAATAGGGTTGAAGTTGAAGAGTCTTGAAAAGCAGCCTGATGAATCTGCTGTGAATCTGATAAAAGAAAAGTAGGTAAGACCACGACAGAAACGATGGAGCATGCATACATATCCATCTAGAAAATAAAGAACAATAAATCTTACTTTCCCAAGATATGTATCCTTTTTCCACAAAGGAGAAGTAGTTGTCACAATAATGAGTTGTTGGACAAATTGGAATAAGTTGGACAAATTGGTGGATGTAAAAACCACACAATAAATAAGCTGTGAATTGCCTAACTACAATTTATCATATGCCTAAAGAATCGAGAATTAGTAATTTTGGGAAAAAACAATAGTTATGATTAATAAGGACATAAATATAATAATAATGAGAACACCAGATATTACAGATTTTACAGATAATACAGATATTAGGGCGAGCCTGGAGCTTCAGGGTGGGCCTGGAGCTGCTGTATGTGCAAACCCCAACATCCCCCCGCACCAAAACTACGCCCCCACTTAAATTCCTTATAATCATAAACTGGTACGATGAAGAATCAGAGAATCAGTAAGAGGTAATCGGCGAAAAGATGATCGAGAAACCGAATACTGAAAATTGCAACTGAACCTGAGAAAAATAATTAATTACAACCCCATCACACACACAAACCGAAAACCATAAGTTGAAAACCGAAAACCGAAAGATATATTTACAAATGTGAAAACTGAAAACTGTTGTCTGTTAATGAGGATGAGGCAAACGCGTCCTACGGGACTGAAGCACGCGCTCCTCTTCGTCGATAAATTTTTTAATTGAATTCAAAAATGATGATCGTCTACAATCTGATAAAGATCCATAATCATATTTCTCCAGCATTATCCGCATTTCTACTCGAATTTGATCATCTTGTTGCTGGTCAGATACACCCCGCTGAGGATGGTATGATAATGGTGTAGACGATGTAACAGACGGGTAGTCGGACTGATGACTCGAGGTTGATGGGTACTCCGACTGTGGAGTCGTATAAGCTGAAACGGAGTGAGGCCACGGAGGGACAAAAGCTGAAGGAGGCAATCCAGTGAAAGGAGCTGCACCCAACCGCCTCTCGATGTTCGTTAGGGTTCGAGAAGTAGACGGTCGAGGTGGTTCGATTGCCGAATGAATGATCTGCTTTCTTTCTTCGCTTCTAGTTGAAGTAGGTGGTCGACGGCTGGTTCGTGAGTGAATATCACGGCGTTCAGAAGGCCGTGGACGAGAGAAAGCGTGAGAAGTAAAGAAGCTCTTGTACTTCCGTAAGAATTGTTCCAGGAACAAACGATTAGCGTGTAACCCATCATAGAGCATCGGAGTCTGAAGGTACAACTGTTTTTTCTTAATGTATCTGATATGAGGGGTGTTTTTATACTCCGGAGTGTTTCGTTTTGTTCCATAGTAGTAGTTCAAAACCTCACTACCGCGAAGAGTGGTCTTATCGGTCCATTTGTATCTGAAATATGCCAAATCTTCAAACCGGATGAAGGAACGAATCGAGTGTTCTCTCATTAACCGAGGGGACATGGAGTCATCATCTTTGAGGTGGTCGGCAAAAGCTGGACCCCATGCTTTCGTGATCCGCTTTTGGTTAAAGACGTACATGTCTTTAACTGTTGGAATCATGAGGTATACTTTGACCCTTGGATTCTTCTTTTTGGCATATTTGGTAATTTGTTCCATTAGGCTGGGCACACCCTCAACTGTAAAGTTGACCACTGGCTCAAAAACTGTTGCTGTTTTATCCCCATTCGTGATGGATTTCTTTTGCCAAGCCAAGGGTGTAAGTGCCCAAATCAGGATGAAGTCTACATCGGTTTTCATGAGGGTTTCGATACGGGACGGACAGTCGTGGATAGTCCGACCCGAACTGTAATCCACCCTGACATGAATGCTGAATTCATCTCGAAGCAGCTTTCTCTCATGACGGAGCAATTCCAGCTCGCTGGCACCAACTGCTAAGAGAGTCTTCATACTGCAAGGAGAAGAATACTGTGCTCTATTATTTGCATCCGTGTAAGTGGTACATAAATAATAAAGTTTATTCTTGTTCCTTTCTACTAAATTGAAATTTACTATTTACAAGTCAGCTTGAAATTATTTGAGATAATCAATTTAATTTAAAATTAATTTAAATAATTAATGTTGGATTTTCTGATTTCTGATTTACATATTTAAATAATCATTATTTACAAAAATTTTGAGAATTAAGGAATTATTTAATTTTGAATCTTGAACCGAATATTTAATCTTTAAGATTTCTGATTTTTAAAATATATTTACATATTTATAAATGCACATAATAAGTGTCTGTGTATCAAATTGAAAAAATATTGAGTAACAAAAGAACATAACAGTTGTTGGCTTATCATACTGGTAGTTGAATACCACGAGGGCAATCTTCAACTCTGTTATCTGTGTTTTATGTTTAAATGAAAATATGTCCTTAAAATTAGCCTAACAGGGGGAAAATTTATACATTTTTACAAATTCAGTTATGTTAAATATTAAAATTAAAATTAAAATATAATAATAATAATAAATACTACAGCCAACAACAATGTTCTGATAGAATTATAGGCAAGTATTCAGTGAGGCTGAGATGAATGTCAGATTCTACAGTGTCACTGAATATGTCTGAAGCTAGTGTGAATGAATAGAGATGAGATGAATGCATGTAATCCGCATCCGCATTCTTCTCCGCATTCGCATTCCGCACTTTATCCGCATTCGCGCATTCCGCAAATTTCACCCTGCACCCCCCCATGACCATCCCCTCCCAGAATTCCCAGAACCAGGAAGGACGAAGGAAAACGGGAAAATGACGAGGAAAAGAGCGAAATACCACAAGAACAAGTGTTCAGTTCAGTGAACATCGGCAGATCCTATTGAAGAAGAAGAAATGAACTTTTGAGAATCTGATAACAGTTGAAGATCTGAAAGCCGTTAACAATTTAACTGGAAAGGCTATGACGTGCTAATGTCTTGAGTGGTAGGCATCAGATAGTTGTAATGTATACCACCCAGACATTTAAGACAACAAACATTGTTGACGTACTGACTTCCATAGACAATGGGATGTTTGTCGTTATAGTAGACGCACACCATAACCTTAAAAAGGTCGCAGAAGGCGTCAATGACCTCTGGAATGGGCAATTGTCCAGGAAGCTGAAGAAGACGTAATTTCTTTTGCACGTGTCTGCCTTGTAACCGATATTTAGGTGAATGTTTCCGAAGTTCTTCAACAACAATTGTTCGCAGTTCGCCATGTTGATCAGATGACCCATAGAGAAACATGGAGAAACAACGATATAAGGAATCGCCGCCTCCCGCTACTTCCAAAACGAAATATCCAGAAGGGATAAAATCCACAGAAGGTGGTACTGAAAGATCAAGATCCTGAGGAGCATCTGACGAAGGATCAATAGGTGAGCGAGAGAGGGCATCGGCTACAACATTGCTTTTACCGGCAATGTGTCGAATTTCGAAGTCGAATTCGTATAACTCCTCCATGGTGCGTGCTAGTCGGCCATCGACTAGACTCATGTTCTGTAAATAAATCAGAGGCATGTGATCAGTAAAGATGATGAACTTGACTCCCCGCAGAAAAGGTCTCAAAGACTTTACTGCCCATCGTAAAGCTGTTAGCTCTTTATCTATGACTCCGTAGTTCCTCTGAGCACCGTTAAAGGTCATAGAAATGAAAGCTATTGGTCGGCGTTCATCATTCTGTATTTGCGAGAGACACGCCCCGGCGCCAATGTCGGAGGCGTCGACATGAAGTTCCATTGGAGATGCAGTGGAGTCGTAATCTGGAAATCCTAGCAAACGGGGGTTTACCAGGGCCTGTTTTAATTCCTCAAAAGCATGTTGACACTCTGAGGTCCACTTAACTGTTTTACCCCCCGTTTGGCAGGACAACGGTTTACTGATCTGGGAGCAATGAGGGATATGACGGCGATAAAAGTTCACCATCCCTAGAAACTGGCGAAGGTGTTTCACCGTAGTGGGTACGGGAAACTCCAATGCTCCCTGTATATTCTTATGTAAGGGCAAAATCCCTTTGCTGGAAATGTGATGGCCTAAAAACTCAACCTCAGTTCGACATAATTTTGTCTTGCTGGGTTTAAGTTTATAGCCATTCCTTTCTAAAGCAGAAAGGACCCGTCCAAGGGTGACAAGATGGTTTTCAAAGCTGTTACTGAGCAAGATGATATCGTCTATATAAACCATCACCTCGGACCACGGCAACCCGGCCAGAGCAAGCATCATTCCACGTTGGAATGTCGCCGGACCGTTCATTACACCGAATGGCATCTTAAGAAACTCGTATTGAGCAAACGGTGTGGAAAATGCTGTCTTCTCAATACTGTCCGGTTCCATTGCGACCTGGTAATAACCTTTTATAAGATCTATAGTAGAGAAATATGTGTTACCATACATATTGTAAATCATGTCGATAAGGTTAGGCAATGGGAAAGAATCTGGTTTTGTCACGTTATTGAGCTTGCGATAGTCTATGCACAATCGTAACGTGCCATCTGGTTTTCTGACCGGTACAACTGGAGCTGAATAAGGAGATCTGCTTGGACGAATGATGTTTTGTTCCAATAGATCCCGACATTGCTGTTCGATCTCCTGGGCCAAAGGGCCTTGGAAACGGCGGACAGGAATTCGGACAGGTCTGTCGGTCTCTAGCTCTATGGAATGTGTGATGTTAGTGGTGACACCAACATCGTGATCACCAATGCTTAGTGCGTCCTGGTGATTGAACAAAACTGTAATTAAATCTTGCTTCTGTTTATCAATTAACTGTAACTCCGAGAGATGAAACTCTTCCATTAGACGATCGACAGTCCAAGCAGATGAAACTGAATTGTGGGAATCCGATTCTTGGGCCACTTGCACTCGCAAGTTGTTGATTTGCAGATCTGTTTCCACAGCTAAAAGCGAAAGACGACCGACAATTGTATTCTTACGAATATATTGTGGGCGATCGGAAGGATTGAAAATAGCAATCTGAGGTTTAGAAGAATTGAGGTCCACCACACCAGGGATAGGAAGAAGAGTAGGATGTTCTCTCCCTTGAAAACCTACTAAAACTGAAGGTGTATTTGGTGGGCCTGTAATGTCCAAGAATCGGCAAGAATGGGGAAACACTGTAAGAGAATGGACCGAAACACAATTGAAGAAAGGCCTATTAAAACAGTAGTCCTTAGCCACTACCTCCATTCTCTGACCCGAACGATAAACTAACTCCCTACGGGTTAAATCAGGGAGAAGGTTATGTTCCCGAAGAGTAGCTGCGCCGAGAACGATGAATTCAGGCATAAGGTCGGCAGGAACTATAAAGAATAAAGAAGGTGGAACTGAGAAACCATTCTCAAAAAAGATCGGAAGTTTAAGATAGTGTTCCACAGGAACCGCGTTCCGTCGTTGCAATCCACTGATTGCCCTTATGCCCTCCTCTGAAGAAGGTAAAAGTTCGGCATGAGGAAGTATATCGGCAACTAAAGCGGAGCTAATCAGGCTTACGCCTGAGCCGCTATCAACCATGCAGCCATAAAACCCTGAACTATCCGGACTGAAAGCCACACAAATCACTAGTGGATCGACCTTGGCTGAACTGAGATTTACAGGGATCGTCCTTAATTCTCCCTCAGCCATAGCCAAGCATTTGGTTGACTGTACCAGTGGTTTCTGCTGAATCTCTGCTGCTGGTTCTTCCTGCCTATCACTACGACTATCACTACTTCCTATCATAAGGCTACTCGCTACAACTGATACTATTGGTTCCGTAGGGGAACTACTACTACATACCACTTGAGCAGAAAGAGAGGAACTATCTCTATTACTATCACTAGTAGTCACTATAGTGTCGGATAAAAGAGTCTTTGTGTCGGGTAAAAGTGTTTTTGTGTCAGGTAGAAGGGTCCTAGCACTACTGCTATCGACTACTGAGTCTACAGCTACAGGAAAGGTGCTAGCACTACTTCTGTCACTACTTACTATCGCTACTTGGGCATTTGAGTGATAGTTCATGAGCTGTGAACTATTCTCCACAGGAGGGCTCATTTCCGTGGAGACTTGCAGTTTAAAGCTCCTGCTTGCACTGTTTCTTCTGAAGAAGGTCCCATGCATCGGCCTTCCATATGTGACTTATGACACCAGTCGCACGGGTCTAAAAACTTCCGTTGCGGCCTTGGTGAGTCACGCATGTTAGTCGGTGCTCTGTGTGTTTTGTCCGCGCTGGGGGAATTATGTTTCCTGTTTGAACCAGAGGCCTGTGGTGATCTGTTTTTTCTGTTATTTGTGGGTGACCTCTGTGTCCTCTGTGTATTGCGCGGTGGTGTCCTTTGTGAACAGTTAATTCCCGCATGTGGACCCTTACAAAACGGACACACTCTACCAGAATTCAATTGTTTCGTGCGTGGAGGGGATCTTACGGATCTGCATTCATTCCTTATATGCCCCCTCTCTTTCGACAATACGAGCATATCCCTAAATACTTATAACATTCATCCATCACGTGCCCAACATTCTCACAGTAATCACAAACGAGGTGTTTTCTGTTAGTGTTCTCGTTGTGACGTGTCGGAGTGTAAGTGTTTTGGGTCTGATTACGTCTGTTATTGGATGAGGGATAAGTACTTTTATTGTTATAGTTACGTGTATTCTGTTGGCGGGTATTGTTTGTTTTAGGAGGTTGTGGCTGTGCATGTTGTGAATGCAACACTTCAGACCAACCTGGATTGATAACATCTATTCTGATTGTTTCGTCCAAGTCTTGTTTAGGTTGATCAGAAGGAACTGTAAACCGGCTGTTAGAAGAAGTGGCTACATTCTTCCCTTTACTGTAGTCTCTAACGTAGGTGTCTGCAAGGCTTACTATTTTCCGCCATGGCACACGGATGTTACTATCTTCTTCTTGCTGTGTAATATATTCTGATATCCTTTTCTCGACGTATGGAGGAAGACTTAGAAGAAAAGCTGTTCGTAGCGAGTCATGTTCTCGCATATCTAGCCCACGATAGGCTTTCTTAGCAAGATGTTCCAGGCGAAGAGCGTACATACGAACGCTTTCACCGGAAGTCCTGTATGCCGAATGGTAAGCATTGAGCTTATGTGCGTCTTTTCTTTTCTCCTCTTGATGATACCAGGTTAAAAGTGTTTCTTTAATGGATCCGTAGTTTCTGTCATCTTTGATCAGGAGATTATACAGCTGCAGAAACGATCCTTCAAGTTGCCTGCCTAGCAACCTTAACCATTGATGAGGCGCATTCGGGTAGTTAAATGAACAATACTGTTCAAAATCTGCGAAATAACTAACCAGATCCTGATCAGCCTCATATTTAAACTTTCCTGGCTCAACCACTTTCACTTTCCTTGAGTTCTTGGCGATTTCAGCCAGATAGAGGATAGATTGGGACATCAGAAGCATATGACGCTCCAAAATGTCCAATCTACTTGGTGCAAGAATCGATGCTGGCTCTCTATTGTCTGCAAGAGAGTAAATCGGTTGTGGTTGAGGAGGAACAACAAATGATCTGGTATCGATTGGTGGTGCGATACCAGCCTGTTGAACTGTAATCGGTATCTCTGAAGGACTTGAAGTCAAGGGATCATTCATGCCCTGACTATAATAAGGAGGTATAGTATACGGCTGTCTGTTAGTCACGTCAGTCTGTTGTGTAATGGGAGTCGTCGTGTGCGTTGTGTAAATAACGTCAGAATAAGGGGAACCTCCATATATTGGAGCCGTAGTTCCTGGATAGAACTGTTGTTGCATTGGCGCTGATACCAATGGGGACACTGGTGACCCAAAGTTCATAAGAGCCATCTCATTCGATAGCAAATCTGATGTCGTCACTGGAGGAGTAGCAACAACTGAAGGAACTATCGTTTGTTGTGGCGGTATTGGCTGTTGTGCCCGCAACAAGGCCGTTTCCTCTCTAAGGAACTTAAATTCCTGGGTTATATTAGTCAGGAATTCCTGTAGAGGTGGATTCACTGAATCTGCTAACTGTTGAGGAACTCTTGGTGGTGGTGGATCTCTTTGAACTCTTTGTTCTCTGCTTTGTTGTTCATCTCTCGCCTCTCTCTCCCTGATAAACCTCAACATTTCTTGTTGAGTTGGTGGAGGCATCTCCTCCTCCTCAATATTACCACCGACATTCACCAAACCACCGCCCACTGCTCCCATGATACGCCCACTCCCAACCTCACCACTTCCCACATTCTCCCCATCACCCCCCAGCTCTGAAAACCTGTTAGAAGACATCATTAGGGTTAGTGCATAAATGTTATATCAAATATATCAATATTTCAAAATATAACAGAACAAAACAGCAAATATAAATGAGGGATGAGAAGTGAGAAAGGCGTTGTAGGAAAAAGGAGGTTAAGACTGGTATGAGCTAGAACTGTATCTAGTACTTTGGAACTCGAACAATACTTAAGGGAATTATATTGCAGAATTCGCGAATTGGAATTGTTCAGATATGTGGTATCTACCCTGATATCTAATTGTTAAACCCTACTAAAGGTACTAATTACAAATGGCAGTCCCTGTTCGGGCGCCAACTAAATTTAAAGAGTATGTTAGGGAGAGTTAATGGAAAGAAGACCCGGATTAATACTGTGAACAGAGTCCCCAAACCACCCAATAAATTTAGAAAGTGAGATCAGAAACTAATACAGCGTCGAAAATCAGAGACTGAAAGGAACTGTCTGTTAATGATTAATGGATTAATTCTATTAGAGAAAGAGAGAAAAATTAGTCAGTTAGTATGCTACTGTGGCGCGAAAGGTGTTAAGAGGTTAGTCGAATAATAAATAACTAAAGTGTTAATATCTATCTACCTCCACCTCTGTTGAACTGTTAATGGCAAGACTTTAGCCTAACGGTACTACACTATTCACCTGAACGTTTCCAATCGTTCCTTCTGCAATGCAAGCACTGAATCCTCTGAGATGAGAGTAAGTGCGTAGTGCGTAATCCACCCGTGAGTTAAATAACCCCTCCTTGAATATATGTATTATATTCGTTGACGAGAAGTTCATTAATAAAGAAGGGAAATAAAAACGTTAACATAAAAATGAACGTTTATTTAGTTACTTATGGGGAGGATTAGCTAAGATTGTTGAAAACTGTTAACTGTCGGTTCGGCCTAAGATGTAGACACGAGCCTAAAATAAGGTTGATGTTCGAATTTGTGTGCGTTTGAATTCCAGAGTAATTATTAGTAACTATCTGGAACAAGGGTTAATATGTGTGTGAATAGAGGATGCAAAACCTTTAGAAACACCACACTCAACTTATTGTTCCTTTGAGATGTTTCTGATAACTGCGTCTTGGGAGAACTTGCAAAAATGGAAAACAGGCCGAAAACAGGCCCCAGCAATGGCACTATGAAGCCGACAACAGGCCCCAGCGATGGCACCTGTGTAAAGATAAAAGAGGCATAAACTGTTAAATGTGCTAAAAGAATAGGCATAAACTGTTAAATGTGCTCCATAACGAAAAACTACATGGGATGATGCTACTAAAGCGTGATCTTACTTACCCTTGGAGATTTAGGAAACAAATCTCTCCAATAGGGTTGAAGTTGAAGAGTCTTGAAAAGCAGCCTGATGACTCTGCTGTGAATCTGATAAAAGAAAAGTAGGTAAGACCACGACAGAAACGATGGAGCATGCATACATATCCATCTAGAAAATAAAGAACAATAAATCTTACTTTCCCAAGATATGTATCCTTTTTCCACAAAGGAGAAGTAGTTGTCACAATAATGAGTTGTTGGACAAATTGGAATAAGTTGGACAAATTGGTGGATGTAAAAACCACACAATAAATAAGCTGTGAATTGCCTAACTACAATTTATCATATGCCTAAAGAATCGAGAATTAGTAATTTTGGGAAAAAACAACAGTTATGATTAATAAGGACATAAATATAATAATAATGAGAACACCAGATATTACAGATTTTACAGATAATGCAGATATTAGGGCGAGCCTGGAGCTTCAGGGTGGGCCTGGAGCTGCTGTATGTGCAAACCCCAACAACGTCGCAGAGTTAGAGGGTCAAGAGAGTTTGAAAGTAGGTGACAGTTTATTAGTCTCTTAGCTTTAGACTCAACCCTATCCAATAGAAGGCTGGAGCCGGAGCCCCCCCAAATGTGAGAACAGTACTCCAAACAAGGGCGAATAAGGCCCTTATATAACTGGAGCAGCTGTGCAGAGGAAAAAAATTCCCGCAACCTGAACAGAACTCCCAGTTTCTTTGAGCACCTTAGCAACCATTGAAATATGAGGTTTCCAAGACAATTTATTGTTTATGTTAAGACCAAGAATGTTTATGTTGTTCACAGGAGAGACGTTAGTGCCGTCGAAGGAAATAGGAAAGTTGGGAGGTGTCTTTGAGAGGGAGATGTAGAGAAGTTGAGTTTTTAAAGAGTTGAATTTTACAAGGTTGCGGTGACCCCACCGGGAAATCCCATCCAGATCGACAAGGATAGAATCGGAAAGCTGAAGACGAGAGGCAACTCTAGAAGCAAAGGGAAGCAGATTTGAAGTGAGTAGAAGAGTGGAGGGTTGAGTCATCGGCATAAGAGTGAACAGAGTTGGAAGTACAGCTGAGGAGATCGTTAATGAAAAGTCGGAATAAAGTTGGAGATAGAACGGAACCTTGCGGATCACCACAATTAACAGGAAAGGAGGAAGAGGACGTTCCATCAACGAGTGCTGATATGGAGCGATCGGAGAGAAAACTAGACAAGAGTAAGCAAAGAGAAGGAGGAAACCCAAAGGAAGGGAGCTTAGAGCAGTGACGCGTGCCAAACCCGGTCAAAAGCTTTGGATATGTCAAGCGCCACCACGCAAGACTCCCCATAGTCCCTAAGGCAGAAGACCATAAATCAGTTAGATAGGAAAGTAGGTCACCAGTTGACCTCGAGCGACGAAAGCCATACTGATGATCTGAAAGAAGGGAATGAGACTCCAGATGATCCAGGAAATGAGAGTTAAGAAGAGTTTCAAAGATTTTAGATATAGAATACAAGTGAGAGCTATAGGGCGATAGTTTGAAGGATCAGAGCGGCTACCTTTTTTCGGGATCGGTTGAACATGTGCGCGCTTCCAGCACTGAGGAAAAGTATTAGTATTATTAAGTCATAGAGAGTAGAGTTGAACGAGGACAGGCGCCAGCTCAGAAGCACACTCCCTCAAAACACGGGGAGAAATGCCATCCGGGCCACTAGCCTTCCTGACGTTCATAGATCTCAGGATCCCATGCCCACGATCATGTGTAATCACAGATAAAGACATGGGAAACCTGAGAGGAGAAGGAGTAGGAGGAGGGATGCCAGAATCGTCCAGGGTAGAATTAGATGAAAAAAGGAGGCCGAAAAGATTGGCCTTTTCAGAAGGAGAGTTAGCAACAGAACCGTCAGAGCGAATAAGAGGAGGAAAGGCAGATTTACAAAAGTTGTTAGAGATGTTTTTGGCAAGGGCCAGAAATTATTATCTGTAGGAGAACCAAGCAGGTTGTCGCACTTTCTTTTAGTGAAAGCGCGCTTATCCTGTCGAATAGTATCCCTGCAACGATTCCGAGCAGAATGAAAATTAGTAAGAGTAATAGGAGAATGAGAGTTTTTCCATGCCCGATACGCAATGTCTCTCTCTCCTGAATGGCGCGAGAACAAGCTCCATCGAACCATGGATTTGGGGAGAAAAAGATTTAGTTGAAGATGGAATGAACCTGCTCATCCATTCAGTGATTACGATCCCCACCTTTTTAGCGGTGACCGAGTCAAAGCAGGTTTCATTCCAAGAGTAGTTAGCCAAAAAACAACGCAATTCCCCAATTAGCCCGATTAAAGTGCCAGAAATTACGTCTAGGGTATGATGGGCTGCTGGAGAAAAAGTATTATAATTAAGAGCTACAAGATTGTGGTCAGAGTTACCAATAGGAGGAGAAATGGTGTATTTAAAACGAGAAGGAGTAGTGGTAAAACATAAGTCAAGCGTATTCAAGAATTGGTTAGGACGATCTGGAATATGTGTAGGTTCCTTAATTAACTGTTCTAGATCGTTGAGAATACTGAATGTTTTGGCCTCCTCCCCGCCTGCATCAGTGTGAGAGGAGCCCAACCACTCAGTGTGGTGTACGTTGAAATCCCCTAAATAGAGGATCTCAGCATTTGGATGGGAAGAAGTAACAGTCTCATGAGAAGTAGTAAGATAGTAAAAAAAAAACGTGAAAATCTGTTCCATTAGGGGAGCAGTAACGAAACACAAGATAATGATAGTAGTAGGGAGAAAGATTTTTAGCCACAGAACATCGAAATTAGGAGATTCAAGATTCTCGAGACGTGTTACAGGAGTGTTTATGTTTATATAGGCACAGACACCACCATTTAGACGGAAATTATAGAAAAAGTTATAGTTGGAGATAAGTTTATTTGAAAAAGAATCCCTGGCCAGCTGGGTCTCAGACAATAATAAAATGTTAGGTTGAGAGTTAGAGAGGTGATATTCCACAGATTCGTGATTAGCACGCAGGCCACGAACGTTAGCAAAGTCAATAGAAAACCCCCGCCTGCGCCCACCCCCACATTTACTTCGACCTGTCATTCGATCAGCCGCTCGCACAAACAAACGCACACAAGCTCTAATAGTTTAAAAATTTACACGTTTACTCAATACAAACACACACACACACACACACACACACACACACACACACACACACACACAAGCGATCGTATACTAACAGGATAACTAAAACTAATGTTAGAAAAAAAAATTAAAAGTATCCCAAGGTGATGGTAAACTTGGGATATTTAGTTAAAACCTAAAAATAAACTTTACGTTATCCAATGTTAATTAAAAGAAACACAAAAATTAAAATCCTATAATATATTAAATAATGTTTAAAAGAATATAAAAATCAAACTAAAACTTAGCTTAAGATTCCGTATGGTAAAAGTTGCAAAAAGTAAACATTAAAAACACGTGGCAAACAATCAAAATAATTAAAACAAAAATGCCAAAATCGTAACAATGAAATTTAAATTAAAACTTAAAAGAACATTTAAAAACTTAAAAGTTAAATTAATTTATTTAAAAAAAAAAAAAAAAAAAGACACGAGAAGAACAAGCACACACGACTTCACATCACAAGCGACAACTATCAACTATATATATATATATATATATATATATATATATATATATATATATATATATATATATATATATATATATATATATATATATATATATATATATATATATAATATATATATATATATATATATATATATATATATATATATATATATATATATATATTATTGTATCGGATGTCAAATTTTTAATATCCGCGGATGCAGATGTGAATGCGGATGTCTAATATTTAAGTTGCATGTCTGCTGAAGCGAATGCGGATGCGGATGCGGATGTAGATGTTTCCATTCCCATTTATAAAGGCTATACGGTTCACGTTCATATATATATATATATATATGTATATATATATATATATATATATATATATATATATATATATATATATATATATAGCTATATATATATATATATATATATATATATATATATATATAAATATTAATACGAATAAATATTTATATATATATACAAGCAAAGATATATATATATAATATAATAATAAGATATATATATATATATATATATATATTTATATATATATATATATATATATTAGAGATGATCACCGATACCATGGTATCAGTATCGGTATCGGTATCGGTATCAGTCGATTTTGAGGTATCGGTATCAGAATTTTGAAGTAGCGCATCAGTAAAACTTTTGCAAACCCTTTAACCGATACCACACATTTGTCTTTTAAAATAAATAAATATATACCGTATATATATATATATATATATACTATATATAATAATATATATATATATATATATATATATATAATAACTTAACATATATATATATATATATATATATATATAACCTATATACTATATATATATATATATGTATACCACCCATTTTGCGTCTTTTAATATATATATATATATATATATATATATATATATATATATATATATATATATATATATATATATATATATATATAACCTATATATATATATATATATATATATATATACAGGGTGTATCGTTAATATCGCGAAAAAATTCAGTATGATATTGCATAAATATAATATAATATGTGTCAATAAACATTTCACCCAAAACGCCTCGTTTCCAAGATACAAAGGTGATGAAACCTATTTAAACATTGTTAAGTTACAATAAACAGTAAACTAAATTTGGAAGGTAATTTACAAATTCATTCAATTATTTAATTATAAGAATACATACATTACTGCACAGAAGAAAATATGCAACAGAAATATTACGAAGCAATGGTGCTAAGGTTATAACAAATATTGAAAATGAGTACCCCAGCAGCAATACAGGCCTCTTTTCTGCGACGCATTGATTGTCGGACACGCTTTCAAATATACCGTGTGTGTGGCGAATTGTGTCACAAGACGCGATTATGCGAGCCCTTAATTCTTCAGGACTTTCAACTGTTCCTTGTATAAACCAAATATTTCAGGTGATCCCTGAAGAAATCAATGCATTTAGGCCAGGTTGTGTACCTCCTCGATCTATCCACAGCGTGGATATACAGTGTTCAAATAGTTACGAGCAACTAAACTGAAATGAGCTGGAGCGCCGTCTTGCATGAAATACATTTTCGATCTTAGTTGTAATGGGACGTCTTTGGTAGTGTAGGCAAAAGTCATGTTCAAGAAATTGGCGATAAACGTCTCAGTAAGCCTCGCTGGTAAAAAGAATGGACCTATCAAATGATCCCAACAATTCCGACTCATACATTCAATGAAAACTGGTTTTGATGGCAGCTTTCAACTATTGCATATGGGTTCTCATCAGCCCATATGTAATTGTTGCGGAAGTTCGATATAGCGTCTCTGGAAAAATTTGCCTCATCGGTGAACAATATTTTTGCTAAATGGTGAGGATTGTCCGCAATTTTCTGTTGCATCCATCGACACAAAGCTACTCTTGCAGGAAAATCTGTTGGTACAAGTGCCAGCACTCGTTGGATGTGATAAGGGTACAGAAGTTGATTTTTCAATACCCTGAAAACTGTCGAATGACTTTCATGTAGTGTTGCAGCAATCTTTCTGGTACTTGTTGTAGGACTGTCCTCAAGTTCTTGGAGAACCTGTTCTTGGCAGCATCTGGAGTTGATACTGTGCGAGGTCGCCGTTTCCATTAGTAAGTTTTTAAAACTTTTTCTCTAAGACGTTGATGGAGACGTGCAAACAGAGATTTATGATGCGGGATGACACAAAAAGGATACATTTCTTCATAGAGACGCATGGCTGCTAATGAATTACCGTTCGTACGACCGTAAACAAAATGCATATCGCACATTTCACTATTTGTGTAATTCATTTTGAAAATATGAGCAACACTTGAACACAGAACTTGACGCGACACGGACTAGTATATGTATAAATGAAGCGAGATACGGAACTAGTAAATAACAGGTAGGTAACCTCTCCTACGGTATATTTGTGCTTATTATTAAAAGTTATGTGGCACGGGACGGGCAATGGAATATATCAGATATGTCCCACATAAGTTTCATCCTTTTGTATCTCGGAAAAGGCGTTTTCGGTGAAATATATATATATATATATATATATATATATATATATATATATATATATATATATATATATATATATATATATATATATATATATATATATATATATATATATATATATATATATATACAGTGGCGCATCAAGAAATCTTTTCGGAGAGAAGTCAGACAAAGATCGTTATATTTATATAATATATATATATATATATATATATATATATATATATATATATATATATATATATATATATATATATATATAAAGAAACAGAAAGAAATATAATATATATATATATATAATATATATATATATATATATAGTATATATATATGGAAGGACCAAATATTAAATTTTTAAGAAAAAATGGGAATAATTTATATAAGTTACTAAAATCATCTTACCTAAATTATTAAATTTAATCGCCGGACATGAGATTGAGCAAAGTCAATATTTCGATGTATGTAGTGGAGGGCAAGCCCAGTAAATCTTTCATCTCCAATAGTATTAGCTTCTTTCTATTGAAGCAGTAGACAGTGATAAAATTGCCAGTATTTTCAACAAGATGTAAATATTTGGAAATTGTGACTGCGAACAAGAAACTAGTCCGTCTATTGCTGTTTTTGGACGATATATGTGCTGTGATGCCATTTCAACTTCCATAAATCCTATTCTGCTTTTACTAAATCTTCAATTGGGCTTTCGAGATTTTCCTTGTAAAATGTTACACAACCTTTTATCTTCTCATATGGCACATTATACCTGTTCGATATGACAAATTTCAAGGAAGATATAATTTCTTTATGATATAAAAACCTCTCTCCTAATGCTGATATTAAATCATTCAAAAATGTTATAAAAATGGATGTCCGATAATACATAAGTCTGTGGATCGGAAGTAGGAATGTTCAGTCTGTGTTTCTGGAATTTGTTAATTCTTGGTACAGCAATTTCAATACCCAGCTCAGATTCAGATGTGCTTACACATTCTTCAAAAATCTACTGAAATTCTAATGTTGCATTTTCTCTGATAGCTTCAAGTCTAGTTTTAACTAAAGGACTTACGAGATTTGTTCCTGACATTGACGAATTAATTGTATAAAATTAATTTAACCTATGCACTTTATTTTATTAACGGATATGATACTTAATTAAAAACTATTAGTGTCTAAAAAATTTCGGAGGGGGCCATGTCCCCCTGTCCCCCTAGGTACGCTACTATATATATATATATATATATATATATATATATATATATATATATATATATATATATATATATATATATATATATATATATATATATATATATATATATATATATATATTACATATTTAATAACAATAATAACTATATATATAACTATATATATATGTAATAATAATAATAATAATATATATATATATATATATATTTATATTCATATATATATTATATATATATATATATATATATTTATATATATATATATATATATATATACACACATATACTTTATCTCACTATATATATATATATATATATACTATATATATATTTTTTTCTGCTATATATATATATATATATATATATATATATCACCCACCTTCTATCCAAAGACTGGGAGTAAGGTGTGTAACATGCACCGGAAACAGAAAAGTAGTAGAAGAATATGACGCAAGTCGAAAAGAAACCCCAGACTTACCGCCCCCTTTATACCTTTTAGTGAGAACTCGTCGCAGTCAGAAAATCAATCCTAGAGCTTCACGGGACCGCCACGGACCCTCACTATGGCATCTCGTCAATGCGGGGTTCATCCCTTTTGACAGGTGGGCCACAACCATACCCCATCCCAAAACCTCGCCATTCACTCCTATAACCACCATTCTTCTCGCCTCTGCCAAACTTACATCCGCTTTATCACCTTCAAGAACTGAATATTCTTTACAATATATAATTTTGTACTGCAATATAAGGACTATATATAATGTAAGGCATCTTTTTATTTATTTTTTGACTAAATATTCATTTCGCCATCTAAATATTCTTTTGTAACATTTAAAATAAGTATGAACCAGGACCCACATATGGAGTTGATTATTCAACCCAGTGTGGCAGCTTCTTTGTGGGCCGTGGTGGGTCATGTGCATAAATTCATGAATATATATATATATATATATATATATATATATATATATATATATATATATAACATATATATATATATATAACTATATATATATATATATAAGGATTAATGGAAAACAGTTAGAAAGTTTTTTCCCGTTGATGCTACTGAACCGTCGTACATTTTCATAGACCCGAGGACGTTGAGAAAGGAAGCGTAGCCTCTGACCTCATGCATGGTAGGTACGCTCTATCTATCTATCTATCTATCTAAATACGCTCTATCTATCTATCTATATCTATCTATTATCTATCTATCTATCTAAATATTATCCCACCTTGAAATAAAACTCAACTGCGGACAACTTCCACTCGCCTTATCTGAAGGTTTGGCCAGTTAGGGGTAGTTGTTAATGTATATATATATATATATATATATATATATATATATATATATATATATATATATATATATATATATATATATATATATATATATAAAAATATATTAACATGCTTATTGACCAAAGGGTAACAAAGTGTAAAATGCGTATATGTATATATATATATATATATATATATATATAACATATATATATATGTAATAATAATTGTAACAGCAATATATATATATAACAACTAATAATATCAATACATATATCTTCTATATAAATATTCTTTATATATATATATATATATATATATATATATATATATATATATATATATACTATACTCTTCTATATATATATATATATATATATATATATATATATATATATATATATATATGAGAAGAATATCATTTCATTCAGGGACTGTTTCGACTTAAGCATACCGATGAAAAAGAATATATACCGGAATGTCAGCGATAAATATATATAGCATTGATTCGCGCACTTTTATATATATATTTTAATATTAAAACTCACTACAAGGATACGAAACAAAATAATATCGTAAACTTATAGTGAGAATGTTAAGGACGAGATAAAACTAGATTTTAATTCGCTGCACGGTAAAAGTGTTTCGTTTCTTTGTTAAAAGATCAGTGGTATTGATATTACGGTATTTGCATGGTTGTTCTTTTCAACAATACTTTTGTAATGATAGCAAAAATATTTATAATATAATAATAATACACTGATACCTTAACTTAGATAAACTATCATTAAAACATCAGTGTAATAATTAATTTCATGCAATATATAATAATAATAATAATAATAATAATAATCGAAACTGTCCTTGAAATTACACTACTACTTTTTTGTAGAAGTGTTGTTAATTTCTCACAGTTATTTTACAAAGAAAATATTTGTAAGAAAGTTGAAAATCTCTACAGTAATTTATACTGAAGAGAAAGTTTCTTCTTTCTGATTTTATTTCTCTAGCCTTGTTCAATTAGTTGTAATTAATTAATTAATTTCCAATTGAACTTTGGTTTGAAGCTAAAAAAAGTAGCACAATTGGGTAGTTAAGGACTTCTAAATAAATACTACTTGATTCCAGTAAGGCTGAAATCATTGGAGACTTTGTTCAAACCACCGACAAAGACAATGAAGAATAGAAAAGGAAAAAAAAATCCATGCAGCGACTATGACTAGTACGTAACTTGAAAATTACAACATAAATATATATAATTATCACGCTGAATGAAGGCAAAGACGATTTTTCACAATCTATTTAAAATAAGATTGACAACGAATATATATATATATATATATATATATATATATATATATATATATATATATATATATATATATATATATATATATATATATATATATATATATATAAATAAAAAAATATAGAAATATATATATATATATATATATATATATATATATATAATATATATATATATATATATATATATATGTTCGGATGATATATATATATATATATATATATATTTATTTGTATGTATACTGTATAAAATATATAAATATATATATCTTTATAATATATATATATCGGTTTCTGGATGAGATATATATATATATACATATATATATATATATATATATATATATATATATATATATATATATATATATATATATATATATATATATATATATATCATCCGAACATATATATCTATATCTTCTATATGCTATATATTTCTATATGTATATATATATATATATATATATATATTTAAAAATATACTATACTAAAAATATAATATATATATATTAATACTACTATATATATACATATATATTCTTTCTTTCTTCTTTCTTTATCTTCCTTTTTTTCCAAGATTGGGAGTTAGGTGCGCTACAAGTATCGGAAAAGAAAAGCAGTAGGAGAATATGACAAATGTCGAAAAGAAAGCCCAGCCTTACCGCCCCCTCTGTACCATTAATTAGTGAAAACTCGTCACAGACAGAAAATCCACCCTAGAGCTTCATGGGACCGCGACGGACCCTCACTATGGTAAATCGTCAATGTAAGGTTCATCCCTTGGCCCAGGTGGGGCCACAACCATGCCCCCATACAAAACCCCGCCATTCTCTCCTATCATGCACCTTTATTCTTGCCTCTGCCAAACTCACATTTCTTTCCTTCAGGCATTCGTTCACCGACTCAATCCACTTTCTCTTCGGTCTCCCAGCCGGTCGGTTCCCAACACACTCCCCACTATACATCCGCTTAACCAACCGACTATCATTCATCCTTTCCACATGACCAAACCATCTCAACATACTTTCATTTATTCTCTCATTTATCTCTTTCTTCACACCACACAACTCTCTAATAAGTTCATTCCTCATTTTATTAATTCTTCTCACACTTAGCATGCCCCTAAGATTGTCCATCTGAACACATTGAACTTTAGATCTATACTTCTTATTCCAGACCATAGTCTCACTACCATACATATTAATAACACAGGTAACAACATACCCTCATGTAAGACCTAGCGCACTCAAGACTTAGTCCCTTTACATTCACCAACGATTTAATTGCACCAGCCACCTTCCTGCCATTCACAACTTTCCTACTACACTCTGCATCATCCGTTCCCTTCTCATCTAACACATACCCTAAATATTTAAACTCAGACACTTGTTCCAGCTGCTCACCATCTAACATAACTTCACACTGAGGACTGTCCTCACTCACAACCATAACCTTACTCTTATCTACGTTTACTTTCAAATTCCTCCTTTTACATACCCTGCCAAATATCTCTACCAATCCTCTCAAACTCTCTTCAGATTCGCCACACAGAACCAAATCATCCGCATATAATAGGTAGGGCACCCTCCACTCATCTCCATTCTCCATCATTCTAACACCATTTCTGCCATCCCCACCTCGAATTCTTTCATAACCCCATCCATATACAAATTGAATAACCAAGGAGACATAACACAACCCTGTCTCACTCCGCTATTAATCCCAAACCAATCACCATTGACACCATTTATTCTTACACACGCTTCACTATCGTCATACATACTTTTGATTCCATTCAGAAGCCTACCACCAACACCATATATCACTAACACCTGCCATAACGCTTCCCTATTAACTCTATCATACGCCTGTTGCAAATCCATAAAACCTAAATATAATTTATTCTTCTTCTCCCTCATTTTCTCAATTTGTTTCAATGTAAAGATTTGATCCACACATCCTCTACCACTCCTAAACGCACCTTGTTCTTCACCAATCAGTCCTTCAGTCACTCGACGCACTCTTTCGACCAAAATACCAGCATATACCTTCCCTACAACACTCAATAAACTTAATCTCCTATAAATTCTATAGGTTCCATATGCCCTTTACCCTTTAAGCCTTCTATGAAGTCTGTGGACAATACATTGGAACTATACTCTCCATAAACGCTTTATTACACAACTTCAAATCCAATCAATCACCATCTCGCCTCCGTTCTTGATCATTTCACCAGTAATTTCATCTATACCTGCAGATTTACCATTCTTCAGCTTTCTCACTCTACCCATTACCTCCTCCTTACTAATAACCTCATCCCCAAAATACCTATTATTCTTCTTGCACCATCAAACCCACACATTCACTAAGACCTCATCGTACTGTTAATAGTATTCAGATTTTCAAAGTGTTCTTTCCACTCTCCACTCACATCCATTTCAGCATCAGTTACAAAAGCACCATATCTATTCATTATTCTAAGCAGATTCCCTTATTCTCATTCTTAACCTTTCAGTCCAGAAGAAAAGCTTCCTATTCCCTTGTATGTCCTCATTCATCCTCCTTCCAAACTGTTCATTTACCTCTTGTTTTCTCCTACGTATGCACCTTTTAGTATTTCTTTTTTCCTCCTTATATAATTCCAAGCATCTTTCTTTTGAAACTTCATCATTTGCTTTAGTACATTCAACCACGCTTCTTTTTTACCTTTAAAACCACTTTCATCACCTCTTCATTCACCATTCGCTGTAACATTTGTACTTCCTACTTTAGCACATCCACATACTTCCTTTGCTACTAACAATTGCCTCCTTCATTTGATCCGAGATTTGTTCAGTATTAACTTGTTCACATTCAACCGATTTACTAGCAAGCGCTCTTACATACTTATCCTTATTGTCTTGTTCACTTAACTTCTCACTCTTAATTTTACCTACTTCCTTTCGTATCACCTTCCTCTCCATCCAAGCCCCCACTAACTTAATTTTACATAGAACAACATAATGATCCGATAATCCCATTCCTAACCCCTCACTGATTTAACATCCAACACATACTTCAACATCTTCTTCACCAACACAAAATCAATCATACTTTTTACTTCGATACCATCTCTACCTACACCAACTCTAGTATACTTATGGATACTCTTGTGTTTAAAGAAAGTATTACTTACACACCTCTCTCTCTCTCTCTCTCTCTCTCTCTCTCTCTCTCTCTCTCTCTCTCTCTCTCTCTCTCTCTCTCTCTCTCTCTCTCTCTCTCTCTATATATATATATATATATATATATATATATATATATATATATATATATATATATATATATATATATATATATATATATATATATATATATATATATATCCAAAAGACTGGGATATATATACATATATATATATATATATATATATATATATATATATATATATATATATATATATATATATATATATATATATATATATATATATATATATATATATATATATAATATATATACGAAATATTAATTTCCTTTAAGCAAATTCTTAACTTATTTCCTTTTTCATTTTTACTTTTTGGTTTACTTGTTTGACATTTATTAAATGAAGATAAATTTCACACTCTACGATCAACGCAAATTCAGAGAAATACGAGTGTATATAAAACAGTTCACTTCAACTATTTCAATTTTTAACAATTGATAACTTTTAATTACGAAATCTTACATCAAAATTTTTGATTTTTTTATAGTGAAATTTATACATTTAGCAATGCTAACACAAATTTTAGTACATTTCAGATACAAAGAAAACTTCCGAGAAGAATCAATTTGTGAATTAACGGTATTCTACACCGCAAACGAATTAGAGTCAAACTCAGACTAAAGTTTCGTTTTAACATACCATTGAGTATTTTTTTCGATCTTTATCGATTATAATCGATACATTAACATCGATATATCGATATTTACAAAAAATTAAATATAGTCAAAATTTTCTTTTTCTTTTTTATGTGAGATTTTAATTTGAATCTTGTTTAAAAAAAAAAACATAAACAAAAAGGAGTGTAGCATAATGTTGGATGCAAAATGACTAAAATTTTAATAATAGCTTTCTCCGAAAGAAGTTTTAGAAAGTAAAAAAAAAAGACCAAATTCTCGTTGAATCAAGATTTTAATTTACATAACTGAACAAAAAATATGAATGAATGGAAAAAAATAAGGTAAGCTTCTCTCGAGGAAATCGCAGATATTAAGGTGTTTACAAACAAAGGCAAACAACAGTAATAAATGTTGGGTATCCAAAGGCTTGAGAAGCTTTCAACGAAACCTGACCAGTAAATAGAACAATAGTAAATTGATATAGGGTTTGAGGACCCACCTAAAGCCTTGTTTATCTTTATGAAAATACCCAAGACTTTAGAGGCTAATCTTAGATCAACTTAGATCAAAAATTCAATCTAAATAAGAAAACATTTTCCTTTTTCTACGTATCTGCAAACAGGAAGAAGGGAGCAGTAACCATTAATCACAGGAGGATCTATCATTGTCCATAGGCCAGGCAAACACAAAATTAACTAATCCAATACGAAAAAACATGGCGGAATGAAATTTTTAAATGGTTCCGTCCTGTTATCAATAATAAAAATAATAACAGATCCCTACTTTTACGGTGACTTGATGGCTAAGAACGAAGTCCTAAAGAGGGGATGGTGAGCTCTGCTTTAAGAATGGAGCTCTTCAAAATTTTGATTTCTACTCAAAGCTGCATATTAAATGAATCAGGTGGATGTTCTATACGTTGCAGATTCGGAATTTAACCAATGATGATGGAATCTATTAACAAAGCAGCTGTTATGATAGAAGTGTTCGTTTCAGCATCAAAATGACTTTATATACCAAGGAAGTCTGACGAAAGAAACGGTTGACAATTAACATTTTAACTATTAAACAATTTAACAAATTGTACATTAAAAATATTACAGAATTAACACGAAAAGGCAGCTAAAGTAAATTATTTACAATATATAAATTTAATATTGTATAAAACAATGTAGTTTATTAATAAAAATATACAATAAATAATCTGGCGACATTTGATATCAAATCACAAGTTTAAAACTTGTCTAATTACTGTCATAGAAAATTAACTAATAAATTTTAATAGTAACTAAGGTTCAACATTACTAGTAAATAGATATTAAAATGATCAGGAAAAAATTCTGAACAAATTGATATAAAATGTGATTAAATTAGAAGAGACAAAACTTAAAACTTTCCAAAAAATAAAATAAAAATAAATTTGAGGTCAATTCTGACCAAAAAATTGACCTTGTTAAATTGAATTATGCAGAGGTACTTATACGAGTTGAAGAACAATATATGAAGATTAATTTAACACCTTCCTCCCCCCTTCCCTAGATCCATTTAGAATCCATAGGACAGTGGAATTTGAAATTGTAACTTTTTTGGAAAAAATGAAAAGCTTAAATATTCATAGAACTACAATGCTTCAAATACAAATAAATATGTTAAGGATTGATTTCAAATTTCGAAGAGAGGTAAAGTAAATCAATGTGTTTCTAATATCTCGTGCGAATGTCAAAACATAAAACCATTTGGAATTGAAATTATAATACAACAGGTGAAAAGTGAAATTTCAAAAGATCGAGAGATTTTTTCTTCTTTCTCCTGAAATATATATATATATATATATATATATATATATATATATATATATATATATATATATATATATATATATATATATATATATATATATATATATATATATATATATATATATATATATATATATATGAGGTGGGCATAAGCGCAATTTGCGCTTTAGGTAAAAAATGTGCGCTTTTGCGTTTGCGCGAAATTTCTAAAAATGCGCGCTTTTGCATTTGCGCTCAACAACTTTTTAAGAGAATAATTTTGACATCGTTAAAACAACCCGTTTTGCCTTAATAATATATATATATATATATATATATATATGAGATATATATTATAATAATAATATATATATATATATATATATCTTCTTATATATATATATAATAATATATATATATATATAATATATATAATAATATATGTCTTAACTAATATATATATATATATATATATATATATCGACTTCACTACAAAGGAAATCACTAATTTCAAGATTTTATGACCGGGGTTGTATCATATAAACGTGGAAAATGTATGTGTTTTTACTATTTTTAAAAAAATTGAACCTGCACAATCAAATTGAATATTACGTAAATACATAAATTATTGAATTTACATCTTTTTAGCCTAAAATACAACTTTAAGGTTGAAAAACGCAATATTTTCTTTCCATTTATGTAATATCATGTTCTAAATAGTCATATCTCCAATGTTCTTTAATTACTATAAAAATTGTAGCCTCATTTGTGAATTAATCATCAATCATCATCCAGCGCAAGGAACCACGACTTCTCTTGAGAACGTGATGAAAGTTTGCGCTGATCGGGAACTTTTTTTCGTGAACTTTCAACTACTTGGAGTACATCTTGAAACCTTTCTTCGTCCTTTGTTACACCCAGGAAATCATGGCATAGCTTTACTCCTCTTGCTCCTACACGATCCGTAGTACTTCCAGCACTTTCAAATTGGAGGAGCCGCAGCCTCATAATCTCTTTGTCTTCGTCAGATACCATTTGTGAGAAAAGAGCCAATGGAACAAGCTCTTCATTCAGATACCAACTATGTCTGCTAAGAGCTTTTTTCCCCTTGTCAGCAATTATAGAATCATGGTATGCAAACTGTTTCAGTTTCTCAACTAAAATCATCGTTGACTGGGGCATCGGCTACAACCTGGAATACAATCCACCATTGCACGTAGACACTTACAGCAAACACACAGAAACGTTCCAATTTCTTGAATTGATCTTTGGTTGCAACTTCTGACTTGGGAAACTGTTCAATTATCTTTCAAGACAACAGGACCATTTTCATAGTGTACAGAAGTTTTGCCATCCATCTTGCTTTGTGCAAAGCTCCAGGATGCTTCATGCTAAACTGCTGAGGTTCGGACCCTTTTGTAACTAACAACAGGCTGAGTTCAATAAGTTCTTGGTAATCCCCTCGAGTGGAACCTAACGCTAGGAATTCACGGAAGCAATTTGCTAAGCTTTCTTGTTCCTTCTCAGTTGCTCTAGGAAGTTCAGGATAGTAATAGGCTGCTTTATTAACTGGTAGAAGTTGCAAGTAGTGGTTCTTGAATCTGCAACAATTTATAAACAATTTATTAGTTAAAGCAAGTCACTTGAGCCTATTCAATCAAATAAAAAATCTTTTTGTTCAATGATGTTGTAACAGCATTAGACTTACCTAGTAAAAATTGAAATATTTGGGCCGGATGAAGCCTCTATATTTAATGAATCCCAACAGTCGCTAAGCATGACTTCTCCTACATGCCTGCGGCACGCAAACCACAACAAGGGACGGTCTAGCTCCCTCTGCAGGCAGACACATGCTGCAGTATGCTGTCCTGTGATGTAAAGAGTTAATGAATTAATTGTTTAATAAACCTATACTTTATAGCCTTACGATTAGTCCATTACTTAAAACCTCCCCATTATTTGTAATCCTAGAGTTTGCTCAAAAATGATTTGTTGATTTGAAATTTAATAAACTATTAATATATCACAAAATGTAATAAACAATTGCTTTGTTAAAGCCTCACCTGTATTCGAGGATGTCGTGTCAAAGACCATGCCTATGATGTTTTTGTCGCATTTCCAATCTATGAGTAGATTTTTGTTGCAACAGAGACAACGTTACCATGTTTCAGACCAGCTTTTGTGGTTGAACTCGGAAGGGGTGGTACACCAAGAAGTTTAGTTCCATTGACTCCGGATACTAAAACAGGTAGACGATCATCAGTGTCTTTGGAGTCCAGGGTAGCCATCAGTTTTCCGTCCCAATGTACCACCATTTTTGGAGACGGATTCCATTTGTCCTTTATTTGTTTGCTGATATGGGGTAGTACTGATGCTCGATATCGATGGGCTGAACTTGCACTTAGATTTATCTTTGAAACATCTCCTCCGCAGACAGAAACCATCATATGTACGAATGAGTTCATCTTAGTATTACTAACGTTATTCCTCACGCTCCAGGCAACAACATTTGGATTCTTGAGAATATCATGAGGAACAAATATGTGTTCACCAGATTTAATTTGCCTTCTGTGTCGCCTTTCAATTTCAGAGCAGGCTGAGCTGGGTCCAGCAGTCCCCCCAACCGATTCATCACTAGAACTGCTGGTTGGCTCAAACTCAACAGTTTCTTTGAACATTACCGAATGGTCTCTTTTGGGAAAAGCTTCGTCATAGGTTCTTTTCTGCCTTTTCTCGACAACTTTTGCATTGACTTTGTCAATTCCTGAATAAGATGCTTTCCTGTCAGTTATCATGCTTTGCATGAAAGCAATGTCTGCATCGATGGATTCTTTTTCCTTTGTTGTTTTATGTCGTTTCTGAGCTTCCATATCTTGGAGAACAGAT
>JABUQX010053908.1:0-7500 GCA_015478945.1 Trachelipus rathkii | reverse complement strand
TATATATATATATATCGCTGTATATGGCCCCGCACCACACTGCACCGTCCTCTGTGTGACTAATCCTACTACAGTTTAGGCTTATCGTATCGGGCTAAAATTTGGCCGCTCGCTAGGTGGTGACATAACCTCGTCGTAGACGTTCTTAATGTAAGCGGTAAGGGCACAGCCCTTTGGGCTGTGCCCTTATGTAGCCGCTTACACCCCCCTTCGGGGGTACGAGATGGTCTTCAGCCTGCATCTCGGGGTGATCTCCAATTAGTGGGGGTCGTCGCTAAAAATTGTTCGGTTATGTTCAGTAAAGATTGAGGTTATGCTGATGAGTGAGCGCATTCATGAAAGCTTTTGTATAAACTTGAAAGCATCCCTAATGATAAGCCTTCAGTGTAAGACTAACTGAATACCTGTGTCATATAGCATCAAACCATGGTAAGTATGATAGTTAGTTTCTTTGTAGGGGTGTAAGGGATTAGGTTACGCTTTGTGATGCTGTGATAGTTACTTTACTGATATTAAGCAGTGTACTTTGTTAATGTTGACTGTTTATTCGTACGTAAGGTATATTATGTTCTTAGTTTAGGTGATATTAAGTTAGCTTTACGGTTATTAAAACTTTGTTATGATTATTAAATACTGCTACTACTACTGCTACTACTACTAATAATAATAATAATAATAATAATTGTAAGCTTACGGTGGTGTAAAATCGCCTCTGTATGATGCGCTGTTGCCAAACCTACCAGTTTGTCTATAGTAAAGCTTGAGATTGTTATACTTTGTTAATGTCGACAGTTTATTCACGCTTAATGTATGTCAGGTATGTTATGGTACTATATGTTTTTAGTTCAGGAAATATTATGTTAGCGTTTATTTGTTGATCTGTATGATCGATAGGTTTTTTTATGATGTTTGACAAAAAGTTTTGCTAATGTCCACGTTTATTCTTAGTTCAAAATGATGTTATATTTGATATGCAAGACACTTTGATGAATGTAGTATCAATTCATAGTTCAAGATGCTGGTATCTTTGATAGTTTGGACACTTTGTTAAGAAATTTTGTTAGATAATACTGCTTTATCTGCTGATGATGTGATTGAAAAGCAGGTATAGGTTGAGTTTTGCTGTGTAATGAGGGATAGGTTGAGAACCTATTCATAGGTCAAAATGTTAATGTCTTATTCGTAGGTCCAAATGTTAGTATCTATTGTAGGTTTTCGCCCATCGTAAGTGTTAGATATTTTAGGATAATCATATGTTTAATTTCTGTTACGTTTTGTTAAATATTACTATGACAATGTGAAATTAAAATTGATTTGTTAGAGAAATGATAAGTTTTGCAAGATATTACTGTGTTAACTGGCGATGATGTGTTAGAAACGTGGGTATAGGTTAAGTTTTTGCTGAGTAATGTTAGGTTTACCCGTAGAATTTTGCTAATGTCTACGTTTATTCATAGTTCAAAATGATGTTATATTTGAAATGAGAGACATTTTGATGAAGGTAGTGTCAATTCATAGTTCAAGATGCTGGTGTCTTTGATAGATTGGTCACTTTGTTAAGGGATTTTGTTAAATATTACTGCTTTAGCTGTTGCTGATATGTTGGAAAAGTGGGGACACATTGAGTTTTGTATGTCCTGTTAGCTACTTTACCTTTGATAAGTAGGGAACTTTATAAATGTTAGCAGATTTTTCATACGTGAGATATGTTACGTTTGTCGTTGCACATTATATTCTTAGTTCAGGTTAGGATATGTTAGCTTTATTGATGTGAAAACTTTGTTACCTTAGCATATATTCGTTGGTCTGTATGATAATTAGGTAAGGTTATGATAAATTTTTGTTAAATATTAAGGTAAAAATACCAATGATATGTTACAGATACTCTTGAAAAAGTGTGAACAGGTTACGTTCTGTATGCAATGTTAGTTACTTTACTGTTGTTAAGTATGGAACTTTGTTAATGTTGGCTGTTTATTCGAGTGTAAGATATGTTAGGTTTGTCGTTGTACATTATATTCTTAGTTCAGGTTATGATGTTAGCTTTATTGATGTTAAAACTTTGTTACGTTAGCATATATTCGATGGTTAGTATATAAAGAACTTATTTTTATGCTATGTTTATCCTATCCGAAATGATACTCTAAATGTGATCTGAATCAATAGATAAATAGATCATGGAAGGGTGGGAGGAAGGGAAGGTGAGGGGTGTGTGAAGTTTGATTCACTGATTTACTGCTTTAGGATCAGTAAACTATTACACTTTACTATGATATTTTATTCAAAGAACTTATTTTATGCTATGTTTTTGTGTACTTAAAACAAGTACTTAAGCTCTTTTCAAGACCATTAATTAGGTTTTGTACTTAAGTACATTAAAATACTTAAATACAGAATTTAAGTACATAAGTACTGCACAGGTCTGAATCTGTAAAGAAATTTAGTACTGTATATTTATTAAAACTGTAAACATTGATAATAATAAATATAAGAGTTGAAGCCACATAGGCCTATCGAGACTGAAAAAAAAATATATTAACCTATATACTGTATAATATACTATGTATAATAATAAATTATTATTAATATTAAGTATATAAAAAATAGATAGGTTATTTTTAATATGGATATAGTGGACCCAAATGTAGAGTTAAAATTTGTTGAAGAAATGATAAGTGATGAGGCAACTCCAACCTCATTATTTCAACAAGTTTTGACTCGTTAAAAGACGATGAACCAAGAGGTCCATTATTAATAAATTAGTTAATAAAATCCTAGCTAGTGTAACTTTATATACACATGATGAAATTAAAGGTCTCATAGATAGAAACAAACTTAGTTGAAATTACAGAGTTGGACAATGAAATAATAAATAAATATGCTGACTGCGATGAATTCACATTTGAAAGCGCAGATAAAATTTGCGAAAAAAATGAATTTTATGCCCTCAGCATTTCATCTCTCATAAGTGAGCTTGAAAATAAAATAAGCCCTATGCAAAATATTTCCTCAAATAATGCTCATATTGAAACTGGTTTTGCTGGTTTAAAAAGACCCGAACTTCAGCTCCCTTAATTTGATGGAAAGCCTGAAGATTTTGATAGATTTATAAAAAACTTTGAAGAAATAATGGAAAGAGAAAAATATAATAAATTTGCTAGGCATTCATGTTTAATGAAGCCAGGTCCCTGAATTTGATGGAAAGCCTGAAGATTTTGATAGATTTATAAAAAACTTTGAAGAAATAATGGAAAGAGAAAAATATAATAAATTTGCTAGGCATTCATGCTTAATGAAGCAACTTAAAGGTCCAGCTAAAATTTTAATACAAAAAAGCCCTATGGCAGATATGGATTATGATATGGCAAAAAATTTGCTTAAATGTGCCTTCAGCAACAAATCTTTACAACAATATTCAGTTATTGAAAAACTGATAAAACTAAAATTAACTAATGATTTTTACACTTGGATCAGTGAGGCTAGATTAATAGAAAGTCAAGTAGATAGCTTAAAAATAACTAGTAAGGTGATTTGCCAATATTTTTTGTGGAATAATTTGCCAGAACAAAATCAAACCCAATATATCAATATTACAAATAATACTTATCCAAATTTAGATGAAATTTTAAATAATGCATTTGAAGTTCATAATAGAATTGGTAAGAGTGGGTTAGTAAATACAAAATCAAATTCAAATGTATACACTACTAAAACTACATCACAAGTTGAGAAAAAAACAGTAGCTTTAGCTACTAATATTGATAAAACTAAAACTAATATTGATAAAACTAAAATTAACTAATGATTTTTACACTTGGATCAGTGAGGCTAGATTAATAGAAAGTCAAGTAGATAGCTTAAAAATAACTAGTAAGGTGATTTGCCAATATTTTTTGTGGAATAGTTTGCCAGAACAATATCAAACCCAATATATCAATATTACAAATAATACTTATCCAAATTTAGATGAAATTTTAAATAATGCATTTGAAGTTCATAATAGAATTGGTAAGAGTGGGTTAGTAAATACAAAATCAAATGCAAATGTATACACTACTAAAACTACATCACAAGTTGAGAAAAAAACAGTAGCTTTAGCTACTAATATTGATGTGAATCAAAAACAAAAAACAAACACTGAAACAACAAAAAAGGTTGGTTGTTCTATTTGTCAAACATTGCAAACAGTAGATTGCATGGAGCATAAATTGTATAGTTGTCCAAAATTCAAAACACCTGAATCCAAATTACAAAAAATTAAAGAACTAGGAGGTTGTATTAAATGTGGGTATTTAAATCATAAAATTGAAAACTGTAAGTTCAAATTTAATAATAAATGTAGAAATTGTAATTCATGGCACTCAGCATTTTTATGTATTAAAAAACAAAATGGAGCTAATCCAACTCAAAAACCAAAAAACAATAAAAATAAAAATAATGCACAAGCAGAAACATCAACCAATGTTGTTGAACTAAATGTTACTCCTGTAGAAAATCCTTCTTCAGAAAAAGTAGCAAATTGTTTGTTATTGAGTTCCTTAAATGTAACAAGTAGTCAAAACATAATTCTTCCTACCTTCACCACAACTTGTATAAATAAAAACAATAACAACCAAGATTTGAGGGTTTTATACGATTCTGGGTCTGAAATAAATTTTATATCGCAGACAGTAGCACAAAAAATTAAATATAAGGTTGTACAATCTGAAATAATGCTTAACATAAAAGGTTTCAATGAAAGCAAATATTACAAAACTTCTATTATTGAAATTGATATAAAAATAAATAATAAAAATAACAGTATTGTTGCAGCTGTAGTCCCTTCAATACAAACCAGAGTGAATATACCTTCCCCTCAAATTGTAAAGGCATTTGATGAACAAAAAATACCTTTAGCTGATAAGCATCTAAGAAATAAAAATAATAGGGAAATCCATATACTATTAGGTGTGAATGGAGCCCACATACTACCAATAAATGCATGTTCATTTGGGTTAACAAACAACAGTTCACTGTTATATTACACTTCTTTAGGAATCTTATTAGCTGGGGACTTAAATAAATTAATAAAAAATTTGCCATATTTGAAGTATGTAAAGAAATTTACACAGCAGGCCGACTTACTCGCAAAAAATGTCAAAATAGAAAATAAGATGGAATGACTAGAAATGAATTACTCTATCTCATCTCTAGCTCAAAATAATAATACTAGCATAGAATTGGATGATGATCTAGTAGATAAAAATTTAAAAGATTTATTAAATTATGATAATTTTGAATGTCCTAAAAAATTCTCAGAGCTAAACATAGAACTTATAAAATACTTGATTACAAATACACTTGTAGATATGGATACAGGTCGATTGATTATGCCTTGTTTATGGAATAATAAATTAATAAAATTTTTGACAAATAATTTTTATTTGGCTAATTCTGTATTGAAATCAATACTTAAAAAATATAAAAAAGAGCCTCTAAAATTAGAAGCATATAATAATGTCATAATTGACCAACTTAACCAAGGTATCATTCAACCTGTTGAAATAAATACAATGAAAAATAATAATAAAGTTTCATTTTTAGCTCATAATGCAGTATTTAGAGATCACGTAGAAACGACAAAATGCAGAATTGTATATTTGTCGAACCTATGTGATAAAAATCAACCAACTAATTTATCACATAATAATGTTAGCTTGCCAGGACCTAATTTAAATAATAGATTGGATATTGCATTAACACTACTTAGATTTAATAAGTATCTTCTGGTATTTGACTTGGAGAGGGCTTTTCACCAGATTAAATTGCCTTGGGAGGATACAGAAAAATTCCATTTTTTGTGGTTCAAAAATATAAAAGAAAATGATTTTAGTGTAGTTTCTTATAAATTAATGCGACTTCCTTTTGGTATTAGATGTAGCCCTTCCATTCTCATGGTAGCACTTTATATAATATTAATATTGCATGTTCATACATGTGATGAGTTTGAGTATGAACTTAGGAAGATTTTGTATAACCTGTCTTATATGGATAACTTAGGTTATTCTTCATCTTCTGAAAGCGAAATTATTCTTGCTTATTATAAGTCTCATGTAATATTTAACAATTATGGCTTTAATTTACAACAATTTCATAGTAATTCAACAGAGCTTAAAAAGTTAAACTATAGTGAATTAGATAGTAATAATAATGTAGATGAGTCTATAAATAATCATATTAAGCTATTAGGGATGGTATGGGACACTCATAATGATACCTTATATAATAAAAATAATGAAATGGATCCCAAAGCAAACACTTTGAGATCTATTTTATCTACTATAAATGGTCTATTTTACCCACTAAATATTGGGTTTCCTGGGAAGATTAGAGCTAAATTATTTTTACATAAACTACAAAATAACAAAGATATAACATGGGACACAAAACTAAATATTAATTTACTAAAAGAATATAAAAATATTTGCTCACAGTATAATAAAAGCAAAAAAAAAACAGTACTAAAAAGATTTATTGGGGATTATGCTTCTTCATATAATATTATAGCATTTACTGATGCTAGTAAGGACATTTATGGTAGTGTCTTATATTTACAAAATACAGATAGTAGTGAGCTGCATTTTTTGTGTGCAAAAAATAAATTAATTTCAAACAAAAATAATAACAGATCTATTCCAGTTCTAGAGCTATTTGCTGTAAAATTTGGAGTTCAGTGTCTAATAGAAATGCTTGACAATTTAACTAATACTTTCACACCTTTAAAAATAAATAAATTACATTTATTTACTGATTCAATGGTAACATTGAATTGGATTATAAATAAAATAGAAAAATTAAACAAAATAGAAAGAAAATGGACCATTATAAATAATCAGCTGAATTTTATTGAAACTGCATGTGAAAAACACCCGATAACTTTTCATCATTGTGAAGGATCTCAGAATCCAAGTGATTACATGTTACTCGGTATCTTGTTTCATATAAGTTTTTTATTAAAAATTCCTTTATTTAAATGAATTACATATTAAATATAACAATAATAAACGATTAAAAGTCACTGTTCCAAATCCCTTATATAATAATAATACAGATTTTAATATTTATAATATTCAAACTTTTTCTTTTGTACCCTTATTTAAATTAGATAGGTTTTCTTCTTTGAATAAACTATTTAAGGTTTCACACTATGTAAGAAAATTTATTCATAATTTAAAGCTTAAAGTACATGAGAAAAACCCCACTCTGTTTTCCAATTGTGACCTAAATGCAATATGCTCATATGAAGAAAGTTGTAATGTCATTTTTAGGCAATATCAACAAGAAAATTTTTCAGAAACATATCAATATTTAATAAACCCAAAAAATAATAAAGAAACAAATTTGGTCACACAACTTAATCTTTTTCTTGATAAAAACAATATAATTAGAGTAAAGAGTAAATTTGCAAACTTAAATGCTGATTTTAATAAAAAAAATCCAATATTGTTGCATAAAAATCAT
>JABUQX010053906.1:0-17500 GCA_015478945.1 Trachelipus rathkii | reverse complement strand
TATCCGGAGATCTATGAACATCAGGAAGGCTAGTGGCCCAGATGGCATCCCTCCTCGTGAATTGAGAGAGTGTGTTACTGAACTCGCTCCAGTCCTCGTTGAGCTTTTAAACTAATACTTTTCCTCATTGCTGGAAGGGCGCATACGCTCAACCGATTCCGAATAGGGGTAGACGCTCTGATTCTTCTAACTGTCGTCCTATAGCTCTCAATTATATTCTGTCTAAAATCTTTGAAACCCTCCTCAACTCTTATTTCCCTGATCATATGGTATCTCATTTCCCCCTTCAGATCGCCAGTATGGTTTCCGACGCTCGAGGTCAACTGGTGACATTCTTTCTTATCACGATTATTTATGGTTTCCTATCCTTAAGGACCATGGGAGTCGATATATCGAAAGCCTTTGACCAGGTATTGCATGCGTCACTACTCTCTAAGCTTCCTTTTTTTAGGTTTCCTCCTTCTCTTTGCTTACTTATGTTTAGTTTTCTCTCAGATCACTCCATATCGGTATTTGTTGATGGAGCGAAAGAACTCTTCTTCCTTTCCTATTAATTGTGGTGTTCCGCAAGGTTCTGTTTTATCTCCAACTTTATTCTTACTTTTCATTAACGATCTTCTCAGTTGTACATCCAACTCTCTTCATTCTTGTGCCAATGACTCAGCTCTTCATTCTTCCACTCATTTCAAATCTGTTCTCTCTTTTGCATTTAGAGTTGCTTCTCGACATCAGTTTTACGATTCGATTCTTGCCGATCTGGATGATATATGCCGGTGGAGTTGCCTCAAACTTGTTAAATTCAACGATTTAAAAACTAAACTTTTTCACATCTCCCTCTCGAAAACATCTCCCAACTTTCTTATCTCCTTCGGCGGCTCTTCCGCCTCACCTGTGGACAACATAAACATTCTTGATCTAAACATAAACAATAAACTATCTTGGAAACTTCATTTCACAATAGTTGCTAAGGTGGTCTCAAAAAAGCTAGGGATTCTGTTCAGGTAGCGGAAATTTTTTCCTTCCTAACAGTTCCTCTAATTATACAAGGGTCTAATCCGCCTTTGTATGTAGTCTCACATTTGGGCACTTCGGTTCCACCCTACTTCTTGATTGGGTTGATTCTAGGGCTAAAAGACTAATACACTGTATTACTACACAATAACAACCGTCTTCCTTCAAATCCTGTTGGGCATGCAGTTCCATGAAGGAGACTTATGCAAACATGACAGCCCTCCTCGACTCAATCAAATATGGTGAACACTGGTGAAAAATCTGTGGCGATCTCAAAATCATTGCTGTACTCTTAGGATTGCAACAGTGGTACACTAAGTACTGCTGCTTTTTATGTATGTGGGACAATAGGGATAGGAAAGCACATTACATTCAAGCAGACTGGCTTGCAAGAAATCTTGACTCTAGCTAGAAAATGTTGTTACCAAGTCTCTCGTGGACCCAAAAGATGTTCTTCTTCCACCCCTTCATTTAAAGCCGGGCCTCTTGAAAAATTTTATCAAAGGTATGAACCAGGAAGGAGAGGCCTTTAAGTACTTACTGGACAAATTTCCGAGGTATTTTTGTTGGACCACAAATTCGACAACTTGTAAAGGATCCTGCGTTTGACCAGTTTTGGAGGGGAAAGAAAAGGAAGCTTGAGAAGCCTTAAAAGGAATTATACATGGATTCTTTGGCAACAAAAGAGATGATAACTACACTTAGTTGATAACAGAACTTATGGAAAAATACCATCAACTCGGATGCAACATGTCCCTTAAAATCCATTTTTTCCACTCTCACCTAGACTTTTTCCCTCCTAGTTATGGAGCTGTCAGTGATGAACACGGAGAGAGATTCCATCAGGATATTTCTGTAGTGAAACAAAGATATCAGGGCTGTTGGAATGAAGCTATGTTTGCGGATTACTGCTGGACTGTGTGTAGGGATGCTTCAGATCTTACTTACAAGAGGCAAGCCAAAAGAAAATGATCTCATGAAGCCACCACATGATACTCTTCACACCGAACCACCTGCCAGGCATTCATCCATCAATTTAGAACTCTTAGAATGTAACTGTCATTTACAATATTTAAAATTGCACCTTCATTGTTATTGGCATATGTAATTAAAATGTATCGTTTTTGTTGCCCAATGTAATTAATACAAACATGAAATTTTAATGCTTACAATAATAATAATAATAATAATAATAATAATAATAATAATAATAATAATAATAATAATAATAATAATAATAATAATAATAATAATAATAATAATAATAATAATAATAATAATAATAATAATAATAATAATAATAATAATAATAATAATTGTCATTTTACACCTGTAAAATGTTGATTTCTATCATCACCATGACTTATTTACAGAATAATATTAATTGGTGGACATAATAATAATAATAATAATAATAATAATAATAATAATAATAATAATAATAATAATAATAATAATAATAATAATAATAATAATAATAATAATAATAATAACAATAATAATAATAATAATAAAAATAATAATATTTCAATACGAGTTTGTATGCAGAGTTTTTTATTTTGCGTGTATATAAAATTATTGATTTTTCATGTATTGTACAACAGTGGTGTAACTTACTGATTGCGGTGTCTTATTAAATCTGAAGAGAGGAGGTTTAAGATGGTGTAATTTCGAAGATTATCTTTTCCTTCAATATTGATTGCTTAGAATTCAGTGGTTCCCAACCGGTGGGGCGCGCCCCCCTAGGGAGGCGTGAAGAAGATCTAGGGGAGGCGTGGGACAATTTTAAAAAAAAATTGTGAGATTTCCAATAATTGTCTAAAATTTTTATAAATGGTATAAGAAAGTGTATAATTGGAATTGATTATTTTTATGGAGTAGTGCGTTACAAAAAAACCAATACTCTACGTCTACTTTATACTTTATCCTATGTTAGTCATATATAATTATTACCCGGTTCATATAATGTGAGTGTGATTATTGATTGTGATGCCATTTATAAAGCTTTTAATGTAAATTTTTACGTCATTTTATTTACTCATTTATTATTTTTTAAAAATGATCAAATAATCACTTATCCTTCAAGGTAATTACCTTTCCCCATCATTTCCAACTTCTTTACTTTTACTAATAGTAATTATATCTTATCCAATTAATTTACTGATCCAGAGAGACTGATTGTTCTAGATTTTAAAGAATCTCATTTTATATAATACTATCTTCATAATATAAATGTATGCGTCGCCCGATGATTTCTCTCGCGTCCGATATTAATCCAACACAGAGCGCTCATAAAGCCATATTATAAATGGTCTGGCCGTGCAATCCCTTGTTGTGAGAATGGAGCTTGTTGGATATTATGACTATACCCTCCGCATCCGTTCCACATTATAAGAGTGAACCCGGATAAACTGCCTATTGTTATAATCTTTGGAGAAGGAAATTGCTATAAGTTAACAAGTGTCAAATGTGCAATAAAATGTTTTACAGCTTTTTAGACAGAAGGTTTGACGGATCGTGTTATACTAAAATGAAGTGCTCAGTGGTTTCCGTCTTATCATAGCCACTATATCGCTAATTGCACTGTTGGAGATAGGAATTAATGGGAAAGTCCATTGAATTACAATGTGTGTTGTATCCATACATACCCTGAATAGAAGCAGAATATAATGATTTTTAGGTCGACTCCGAGAGAAGGTACCCGGGTGATTGTTTATGCAAAAATATTTCATTTTCCGCGTATACATTGAGTGAATATATATGTTGGTATGTTATTTTTATTTCTAGATTTAACAACTAGTTGTAACTTATATATAAATAAATAATAGAGTAAATTATGGAATATATCATAGATATACTAAAATATATAATATTCATATATAATAATAATTGTTAAAATGTATAGATAATTACATTAATAAGTTATAATAATAGAAATAATTAATAATACATTAATGAATAATATATATAATATAGTAATAATAATAAATATTAATAATTAATAATAGATAGTAAAATATTTATAATAATGAATATATTAAATACAAATAAGATTAATATTAACTATATAATAAATTAGAATTGATGCATTACTTTATACTTGCAACAATTAATAGCTGCTTTGTAGGAGGAAAATGATATCTACTTATCACATAAGTAAGTCAAAATATTATCGAAAAATATGAATTGTGTTATCATCACCATATACATCATATCACCCACCTAAATTCTCTCCCTAAGTACTGGGTAATTATAAGTAAGTGAGTATATACGTATTCAATGGACGTAATACATAAAGTAGTAGTAGAAGTGAATTATGAACGCAGTCGAAATGAAAAGTCTCAGCAATAATACCGTTATGAAAAAAGTTTATTTATAAAGATGTCCATTTTATTAATATTCTTTATACAAATTTATATATAAGTATATATAATATATAAATATTAAATTACAAATATATATATATATAATATTATTAATAATATAAATATATATATATATATATATATATTTAATATATAATATTATATATAATTTAATATATTAATATTATATATATAATATATATAAATAATTATTATATATTAATATATAATATTATTATATATATTAATATATAAATATAATAATAATATATTATATATATAAAATGAAGTTAGTCTGAGCTCATACTTATACCGCACAAATTTTCCTACATACCTTCTCTCAATCCATGATAAAGATGAGGTTCATTTTTGTGTCTAGCGATAGGTGATAGGCAGCTTGCGGAGATGCGTGGAGGGGCGCACACACTTCGCAAAATGGTGCTTAACTACGTGTGTGGAGGTTGAGAATTGTTCCTCAGCACCTTCCGGAAAATCAACCCAATTCAAAATAAACTTAAAGAAAAATGAAAGTTGGCCGGAAAACCTATGCTTTTTAATATTCATGAAAATATTAGTGAACGAAAACATGTCACAAATGTCCGAACCGGCGTAACATGGTGTATTCCTCTTATTAGTCATTCGGCATAACTCAACGCATCCTGTTCGTCTGAGAGAGCCTCCCATTATATTGCCTGACTGAGTCTAGTTGACGTAGATACCAACTTAGGAGATATGCACTACAACTGGTTGGAGATATGCCTGGATTAACCCCCCAGCACAGCTGCGAAGTTAAAATGATTCAGTCTGTATCAGCGGATTTGTTCAATAGGATGGACCTGCTCAGGACCACAATTCATTCATTCGTAATAAAGATCGTGTGATGTTAGCCTCTCTCTAAAGCCAACTATGTATTATATAATTATATTAGTATATATATATACTATAATATATATAGTATAGTGATCCTAAAGTTATTTCAAATATAATATGTCTTGGTATATATATATCGATCATTCAGTGAGGAATTTGTATATTATATTATATATATTCATATTATTATATTTATATTATATATTAGGGTATTTATATAGTATTATATCAGTTAAGCCATTTTCTTTTCCTAGGTTAACGTTATTTACTATTTGGGATTAATTTTTTATTTACTGAATTCCTTTAGAATCTAGTTAACTTACAAACATATTAATTTCAAATGTTTCTTCCTTTCTCTTCGAATTGAGAACCTCAGAGATGAAAAGTCAGCATCACCCGTTTCTCTTTTAAACTGGGGAAAAAATTTGAGCCCTGGTGTGCTAATAAGTAAAGCATGAGCAGAGCCTTGCAGGATGCCATGTTCCCCTCTCTACGCCTTGATGCCTGTGTGGAACTGTTTCTCAAGTGTAACACCTCCCTCTCCATCTCTATTGCTGTCGAGAGAATATTCTCTCCGTGGGGTCAGATATATTTAAACCCAAAAGGTTCAGTTTAACACCTAAAAACTTATTATTTTTCTTTCTCAAGGGGATTGAAAACTTCCTGAATTTAGATACTTCGAGAAGGAAAAGGGGGAGGAGGAGGGGAGGAGGAGGAGGAGGAGGAGGAGGAGGAGACTTAAATTATTTATTTATTGTGCTGCATTCTTTATTTACAGATTAGCTAAATATAATTTATTAATCTTTATATATCTAATTATTATTATTAATAAATAATAATTACATTAATATAAAAGTTAAAAGCTTTATATATATATATATATATATATATATATATATATATATATATATATATATATATATATATATATCTATATATATAGTATATATATATATATATATATATACCTATATATATGTATTATATAGGATGTGAGCTTGTTTAGAAACCGGTTTGCTAAATTATAAACTGAGGAGGGGAACCGGTTCCAAAAGGTTTGACACCAAACCACTGTTTATAATTATACATATATATATATATATATATATATATATATATATATATATATATATATATATATATATATATATATATATATATATATATATATATATATGAAATGTGAGAATACGTCCCAAGGAGTAGGCTCTCCTTTATCATACACCATAAAACACTATTACAGGCAGCACTTTCTTAACCAAAAAAAAAAAAAAAACAATTGGCAACCACATGATTGGCCTTGGAGAAGCCAGGAGGAACAGCTTCCAAAAATAGCCCCTCATCCGCCCCCCTCCTCTATCCATGACCACTTGGGGGACTGACTCCCTTCGGTGGTGGCTGGCGTCCTCCGGTGGTCGGATCGTCGCCGTCACGAAATTTCATGCCTGTTCTGATGCACGGTTTTTATCTTCATTAATTTCTGTAAATTTCGCAGCCTTTATACTAATATCCACTTTATTGAACATCACCTCTCCTCCTCTAAACCTCATCTCTTTTTCTTAATCGATACTCTGTGATTTGTGCGTTTTAAAGGCAAACTCCACTCTGTTCTCCTCTTACTCTCTCTATCCTCAATGTTGTTGTTGTTGTTGTTGTTGTTGTGCCTCTATGTATATATATATATATATATATATATATATATATATATATATATATATATATATATATATATATATATATATATATATATATATATATATATATATATATATATATATATATATATATTGCTTGCATATTGTGTTGCTTGCAACTCTCAATTATCTTGAATTTATGAAACATGTTTTCTCATTCTTCAATACTGTCACGCAACCTGCAAATCAATTTACCTCACTTCTATCATTCAGTGGGTCTAAGTTCAAATCAGAGCTCTCAATTTTGATGAAACATTATTACATTGCATCTATCGCAAACACTCCGACTCTCTCCTGACCGAGTCATTTCGGCAGCTAACTTAGAAATCTCTTCACTCCGTTGGAATTTGATGATTTTTTCTAGATGCAACAATGTAGGTCAGTGAGACAGTGATGACGAACACGTTTCAGAGTCGAGGACTAGGATTTCAGATCTTCAGAACTGGATAACCAGAACAGGAGCGGAGATGGTGGCTGAGCGGAACCGGATTCGGAGAGGAAAAAGGTGTTTGACGCTTCATGCGTTAAATTAGGGGTTTCGAGGTCGACAAAACCGTTTTCTATGCCTGGAAAACCGTTTTCAAAGGGTTTGAACTACAATTCGGGTCTTAGCCACAAAAATGGTGGTTAGGGTCTCCGAGATGGCTTTTGATGGTTTCAAATGATGGAGAAATCATTTCTGATGGTTTCATTCAATTTATCAAGATCTATTACACATAGATCAACATTAAAATCATCTTTCTACGATCTCTGGTTGGCTAGATACACTAAATTTTATAATCGATAGAAATTATCATATAATAAATAGTTTTTTTTTAATTGAAATAATTGATCGTAGTAAGATAAAGATAACAAAGTGAAAAATAAAAAGTCTTATAACCCCACTAGTTGTGGTTTGATGTCACATCTTGACGTCATAGCCGTAGCGCACCGAGTAAAGAGAAAATATTTGATTTTTCTTGTTGTTGGAATAGATAAGGAAAATTGCACATATTTATTGTATTCGGATTCAGCACCGGGAAAGAATTCGGATCCGTCTCTGGATCCAGAGCTGATGCCGGAGGTGGTGCTGGAGCGGAGTTTTGTATAAGCATTGTATAAGGTATGATACATCAAAGCAGAGGTAAAGAAGGATTGAGGATCCAATCTGAGTGATCCCAGACCTCTAAAGTGTGTTGTAAACCTCCAAAGAGTTATCCCGAGCTCTACCGACTCGAAAATGAAAAAATGATAAATAAATTACTTAATATATATTAATATGTATATAGGTCATTCCCACTCATAAGGATTTTGTAAACCCCCCAAAGGGGATCCTGAGCTATGGCAATGCCCGAAAATTAGTAATTATAAGAATACAAAAAATAGATAATTAAATAAATAATAAATGGTAAATTATATATATATATATATATATATATATATATATATATATATATATATATATATATATATATATATATATATATATATATATATATATATATATATATATATATATATATATATATATATATATATATATATATATATATATATATATATATATATATATATATAGTAGTATTCGAGCAGTTTGACCGCCTACAGCTTTTTCTCAAAAAGTATAAGAGATATAGGTCTGAAACTTGGAATATAATCTATATATGGGATAAGCTCGAATCCGTGTAATTTTCAAGTCTGTAGGATGTATATAGAGGGGGGTCACCCCCGAGAGCGTAGCCGCTACGCCCTCGTTTATACCCTTTTGGCTTTCCAAATCCGAGATTGAGTTAAGCCTAACGAGAGTTAGGTTCGAGCGTGATGACGTAATCTCGTCGCAGACGAGATTACGTCAGCGCGTGAGCGCGCGCGTGCGCATACACATACACATTATTATTATTATTATTATTATTATTATTATTATTATTATTATTATTATTAGTTCGAAGAAATTGAGATCACGGAGTGATCTCAATTTCGAGCCGACTGTGGCTCCGACTCCGGCTCCGACTCTGACTCTGACTCCGGCTCCGGCTCCGGCTCCTGCTCCGGTTCACGGTTCGGTATGGTTCAACCATCGGTTAGTGTTGATCTGTCTGTATTATTATTATTATTATTATTATTATTATTATTATTATTATTATTATTATTATTATTATTATTATTATTATTATTATTATTATTATTATTATTATTTATTATTATCATTATTTTTGTTATTTTTTCCACCGTGGTTGCTTCTTCGCATCCAGTTTCTGAGTCCAATATATATCTACACGGGTTAGGGTTATCGTATTGGGTTAAAATTTGGAGGGGTGTTAGATGGGGAGGTAACCTCGTCGTAGACGAGGTTACGTCCCCGTGGGTCCCCGAAGGGGGACCCCACCCCCTTAAAAAATCGAAATGTTCGTAATTGGCTGAAATTTGGTGAGAGGATTCAGAGTTGAATTTCTAGAAATACTTGGTATGTGAATCTGTGGAGTTGGCTCCGGCACCGGTGCTGGAGCCACTGCGGTGCCGAGTTAATAAACAGTCGTATAACAACAATGTAGGTGTCCTTATATGGGTTATCGAGGTCGTAGAGTTCGAATATGATGGTTATAAGTCCGTGTAGGATTGTCTAGGACCCCATTGAGGTGTCTCTGACTGAAAAAAACTACAGAGTGCAAGCAAAGGAGAATGAAACAACGGATGAAAGAAGAATAAAGAAGGAAAGAATGGAGAAGGAATCTGAATCTATAGAGTTTGAGTTGACAATGGAGCCAATGCAGGCACCAGTGCGATGTTTAGTTAATAAATATTTATGTAATGATACAATATTTGTGTCTTTATATATGTTTATAAGGATGTAGATCTCAACTAAGGATGTTTGAGACTACCTCATGAGCAAGAACGTAGCGTCATCAGGCTCCTGGTCGATGCGGGGGCGCGCCCGCAGGCGCGCAAGCCAGTGCAATCCGCCGCGAAACGGGCGCGTGCGCGCGCCCGCAGGCGCGCCCGCCGGCGCGATCCGACGCGTGTGCGCGCCCGCAGGCGCGTCCGCCGGCGCGAACCGAAGCGGGAGGGGTGCGAGCGCGCATCCTCCCTTCGCATCCCGCATGTACGATCCGGTACGAGAATGCAAACGTGTACTGTTTTCAACTTAATTTTTTTTTTCAAAAATTTATTATTTTTTATTTTATTTTTAATATATTTTTTGTTTTTACTAATTTTTTTTTTTTTCATTTTCATAACGTAAAAATTTACGTTTTTACATACCCTAAATCAGTAAATCAGTAAATCAAACCACCATCCAACCACCCTTCTGTCCATATATGATCTATTGATCTATTGATCTATTGATCTATTGATCTATTGATTAAGGTCATATTTTTATTAAAATTGCTATGTTTTACATACCCTAAATCAGTAAATCAGTAAATCAAGCCACCCAACCTACCCTCCTGTCCAATCATGATCTATTGATCTATTGATCTATTGATCTATTGATCTATTGATCTATTGATTAAGGTCAAATTTTTTACTAAAATTGTAACTTTTTACATACCCTAAATCAGTAAATCAGTAAATCAAACCACCCAACCTACCCTCCTGTCCAATCATGATCTATTGATCTATTGATCTATTGATCTATTGATCTATTGATTAAGGTCAAATTTTTTACTAAAATTGTAACGTTTTACATACCCTAAATCAGTAAATCAGTAAATCAAACATCCTTCCCCACTACCCCTCCTGGCCAGTTGTGATCTATTGATCTGTTGATCTATTGATCTATTGATCTATTGATCTATTGATTCAAGTCATATTTTTCTTTAGTATAAATAAGTTCTTTTGAAAAAAGCGGGAAAAGAAAACAAGTTTTTATTTTAAAGCCTTTATAACATAAGTGCAGCCCTTTTCTTATTCAATAGTGTTCGGGGGTCAATCTAGAATGGACGTTGGTAAATTTATGTTCCGAGCACCTGGCTACATGTCCTGTGTCTGGTCCTACAGGATGCGGGAAAACCTTTCTGTTATTAAACATTTTAAAAGAGGTCGAGATTTTCGAACAACAACCTGTTAAAATCATATGGTGTTACAGTGTTTACCAAGAAAAGTTTAAAGATTACAAAGATGTAATCGAATTTCACGAAGGGTTATATGATATAAAAGCTCTTCAATGTTTACCAGGACATAAAATTATAATCCTTGATGATTTGATGCATAAATTGAATGAGGATATAGCAGAAACTTTCACAGTTTACTCTCATCATTTAAACATCACAGTATTTTTATAACTCAGAATATCTTTCATCAGAATAAGTATATGAGGGATGTGTCTTTAAACACACAGTATTTAATCTTGTTCGGCAAAGAAGGGATATGAGTCAGGTCAATGTTGTGGCTACCCAAATGTTCCCTACTCAGCGTAAAGAGTTCTTAAAAGTATATAAAGAAGTTACATCTATACCTCATGGTTATTTACTCTGCGAGCTTCATCCTAAGAACATGCATAGAGTGTTACTGCGTACAAATATCTTACCTAGCGAGATTGAGACAGTATACATACCTGAATAATGAGCACTCTAGTAGCACATTATTTACCTCTTATGAGAAAATTTAAAACCCTGAAACCTTCAGAAAAACGTAAACTGCTCTGTGAAGATGAAAAATTTATCCAATGTATAGCAGAAGTATGCCTAAATCTTATAAAGGGAAATGTTCCTTTAAACAGACCTCAGAAGGTGAAGTTACGTCGTCATAGAAGCATCATTAAAAAACTTGCGGGTAACGTAAGAAAGCTTAAAAATAAAGAAGCTATTACAGAAAGGTGGCGGTGTGTTCCTGCCTCTACTCTTTTCCGTTATAGCCCCTTTGATAACCAAGTGGCTTGCTCAATGATGAAGAAGGTAGTGGTTTTACCCTACAGCGATTATGAGAAGTTGAAATATAACACAGGAACCTCTTACCTCTACACCAACCTAGCTTAACAACAGCAAGCAACAGCAGCAACAACAACAACAACAACATCAGCAACAACAACCCCAACAACAACAACAACAACAACAACAGCTCGAACAACCTCTACCAGACATTCATCAACATCAGATCGGATATAATCCTTATCACCCATTGATTCAACAGCAGCCTTTGAGTTTATATGATCCTCAAGTTGAACAGATAAATAATTATGAGAAGGAACTGCAGCAAATATTAAACTCCAACGTTAACATTCATGAAAAAAGAATCCTATATCAAAACGCTATACAAAAATTAGTTGATTTAAAAGTTTTATTAAAATCACCCAAGGAAGATACAGCTCTAACTGCAGATACTAAACCCATGGTGAAAAGAGAAGCTAATTTTAGACATATACTCCAGGAAAGCTTACCAGTAAGGAGTAAGAAAACGGGTATAGCTCTATATAATATTTTAAAAGATCAGATTACATGGGATGATCTCGGTCAAATCATTATTGATGGAGAAGTCCTAGCTGGTTCGAATATTGTTGACTTGATATCTGATCTCTCCCGTGAATGGAAGAAGGTCCCTGTGACAGGTTGGAACAGGATCAAACAAGAACTTCAGACTATTAATTTTCCAAGAAGTTTAATCATGAATAAACAAAGATTAGCGGATCTGGATAATATTCCATTGACACCTAGACCTGATGCAAGTCCCGCTGGTACTTCTTTCGCATCGGATAGATTAAAGGTGATAAGTAGAAACACATTACGTTCAAGAACGGGTCGAATAAGAAAAAATCCACACAAAGTATCAAAGTGGATTAGCACATGATTATTTATTATGATTTTTTATATATGATTGTATTATTTGTAATTTAAAATTATGTATATATTCTATGTTATCTTTCTGTATACACTTGCTATGTTTTTAGACCTGTAATTTAAAATAGTTAATATTATTTTGTAATTAAAAAATAAAATACTTCATATATACATCTGATTTTTATATCTGTATAAATGAATAAAATTTTTATTGTTAATGTCATTGTGAATCATGGAGGCTAAGGAAGCGGTCGATAAATATTACTTTGATGTGAAACAGCCATACAGTTACGGGGGTTTTTCAAGGTTTGCTTCAAAGTTTCCTCAAATTAGTAAAAAAGAATTGAAAAAATATTTAGAAGGTGAGGATGCTTTTACCCTTCATAAACCTATACGAAAAAAATTTCCTACACGGAAAACTATAGCACCCCATTTAGATAGCGTATGGCAACTAGACTTGACCGATATGATAAAATATAAATCTTACAATGAGGGCTATCGATATATTCTTTTTGTGATAGATGTATATTCCAGATACTTATGGTTAAAGGTTTTAAAAGATAAAAAATCAAAGACAGTTGCTACAGCAGTCAGAGAAATTATAAATAAGGATGACAGATATCCCAAAATGATATGGACAGATAAGGGTACAGAATTTTTAGGTAAAGAGTTTCAAGAAATAGTTACTGAGTATGATATAGGGTATTACAACACATTTTCAGTTAATAAAGCCGCAATAGTTGAAAGAGTACAAAGAACTATAAAAGAAAGAATGCATAGGTATTTCACGAAGATGAATACATTTAAATATATAGATATACTACAGGACTTGGCTTACTCTTATAACCGGTCTCATCATAGAACACTTAAGAATACCCCTATAGAGATGGTAAAGACAAAACCGTTTGTACCTATCAACCCAAAGGGAAAAATAAAAGATAACACAGGCATTAAAGTAGGAGATTATGTAAGAGTATCCAGGACTGATGAAAATTTCAGAAAAGGGTATGAAGCCGGATGGTCGAGAGAGGTTTTTAAAGTAGACAGTATCAGAGAATTCCCTAGAGACAGGTTAAAATTATACTATCTTGAGGATTTAGATGGAGAAAAAATAAAAGGAGGATTCTATAAACAAGAAATACAGAAAATACAATTTGATCCTAAGAGTCATGAGTATATAAAATAGAAAAAAATATTAGGATCTAAAGGGAAAGGTAAAAATAAACAGTATCTTGTCAAATGGGTGGGTTACCCAATGAAGTTTAACAGTTATATAAATGCTAGTGAAATTAGGAAACATTGATCAGTTTACTTTGTGAACATGGAGAGTGAAGATCATTTCTATTTAACGCTGCCCTCATCGGCTTCTATGGATCTACATCCAGAAAATAAAATATCAGACTATACCACAGAGTTATTGAACCCTATAACTTTCGATAGAGAACGGTATGAAGCAGGATTAAGTGAAATAATTCTCGATGTTGGTATAGAGAATATACCTGTTACAAATTTGGCGTTTACGATATTTAGAAATGTTGATAATGTTAAAAATGTATTAAAAAGTAACGCTAGTACGGCAACCCTCAAACGAGGCAAGAATGAATATTTCTACGAAAATTATTCAATAAACAACGGTCTCTATAAATCGATGACCGAGGTGTTCATAGACTTAAACAAAAAATTTGAAGCAAGTGAATTATGTAAAGATTTAGTGTTTCTTGTTAATAAACCTGTTAACGAAGATAACGTGTTAATCACATTAAAATCTCATAAGGACGTGAACCTGAAAGATATAAGTTTATTTATTTTCCGCCCTTCAGTTTGGTTTCGTAGTTGTTGTTACTCACATATATACAAAATATCGCGAAATAATAAACCACCTCTAAAGGCTCTAATGCATTATATACCAACGATGGAAGAGTATGTCACAAAAAATGACACCGTGACTTCATTACATTTTGTATGCATGCCTTCTAAGATGTTTCAAGATCCTGGTATGGCCTATGTTTATACAGATATTATAGACCATCAGTACGTAGGGAATACTAAAGCATCTTTGTTAAGAGTAGTTCATTTTCCTAAAGGAAAAAGAGTTATAAGTTTTCCTAATGTTCACTACTTACCATTGAGTAAGACCCAACTGAGTTCGATTCGTATTTATATAAGAGATGTAGAAGGTAAGCCATACCCATTCACGACTGGAACAGCATTGTGTAAAGTACACATTAGAAGGAAGCTCCGTTAAATAATAATAATGGAAAGAGAACGAGTCTTCAGGGGTTCAAGAATGCAGAGGGGGTATGGTTTAGGTGGATTTTTTGCTTCGTTGTTCAGACGGGCCATCCCTTTGTTTAAATCAGGAGGTAAATATCTTGCTAAAAAAGCAGCTAGGACAGGTATAGATACTTTCCAGGATATTATGGGAGGTGTCGACCCTCGAACAGCTGTAAAACGTCGATTAGCCGATGCTTCTGATGAAATGTTAGATGATGTTAAACGAAAAATACGACGTAAGATGACTGGTCAAGGTGTAGGTCATCGTAAAAAACCTATAAAGAGGAATAGGAAAGGACCATTAAAGAAAAAGTGCATTGATGTGTTTGCCCTTTAATAATGATGCTGAATGGCAACTATTTCACATAAACAGGGGCAACCTGTAACTATTTTGTATATAAGGAATGTTTAAACAGATCTCTCATCATTATACGTCCAGTGATTGTGCCAGCAAGATGCATTTCCTCCATCCCTCCAGTCCAGACTGTTGTAAGAGTGAATTGGATCTCTTCTCTGTGAACCCTACACAGATTAGTGTGAGTGAATCCAACTTTATTAGTATTAATCCCGTTCACTCAATCACAAATACAGATGTACCTCTCGATTTCAATATTCCTGGCACTTCTGATCAATATCTTGACCCTTCGAATGTGTTTTTATATCTGAAGACCAAGTTAGTAAACGAAGATGGTTCAGATCTCACAGGAACCGATCACATAGTATCCACCGAAACAAATTTCCTGTATACGTGTTTTAATCAGCTTGAGGTATTTTTAAATGAAACATCTCTAGGAGCATCAGCTGCAAGTTACCCTTATCGAAGTTATATTGAAACTTTATTAAATTATTCTCAAGATGCGAAGGAATCTCATCTACAATCTTGTGGATATTACAATTTAAAAGATGTGGAGAACCACAGAACCCATGCTGGTAAATCTAAAAATAACACCTATGAATATTACGGTCGTGTAAATGGTGATATATTCTCTCAGGAAAGACTTATTCTACCATCTGTGGATACACGTATCAGGTTAACTAGATCTACACCTGAATTTGCTCTTAATGTTAAAAGTGCTCTTTTAGCAACAACTCCGGTTCCAAAACCTATCTTTAAATTACTGGATGCATATCTTTATGTACGTAAAGTGAAATTATCTCCCATTAAACATATGGAAATAGAGAAATCTCTTTTGACTGATACAGCAAAATACCCAATCAAGAGAATTGAAACTAAAATTTTTAACTTTACCCAAGGGTTATCGAGCATTAATATACCTAACATAGTCAATGGGAGCTTACCTCAGAAAGTAATTATAGGAATTGTAGAACATGACGCATATTCTGGAAACTATGGAAAGTCAGCCTTTAAATTTACCCATTTCGGACTTAGAGGGATCAGTTTACATGTGAATGGTCAACCTTACGGTCGTGATTATGAGATGATATATGAAGACTCACATTCCCAATGCTCACGGCCTTTTTACGATTTATTTGCCAACACGGTATCATGAGCGATAACGGTACAGGTGTTGATCTCAAGAATTATGCTGAAAACAGTAATTTATATGCATATGATCTCACTGCTGATCTTTCAGCTTGTAATGCTTATCATCTCAATATCCTAAGAAAAGGAACTTTAGGATTGAGCCTTAAATTTGGACAAAGTTTGACATCCTCAATCTCTGTTCTGGTGTATCTGGAGCATCCTCAAATCATCGAGATTGATAGAACACGAAATATAATCTTGAATTATTAATGATGAATGAAGAAGAAATATTAAACGCCTTCGGAAACGAAAGAAGATTTTTAGGCGTATTCGCATGTAATGAACTCTGTTCTGTGAAATTGGATACCGACTCTGGTCTTATCTTCAACACTTCTCCCAGGGATGTTTCAAGCAATGGACATTGGATAGCTGTGTATAAGAATAAAAATAATGTTGTTTATTTCCTTGACTCTCTGCATTTAGATTTTATGTTTAGTAATCATTATGTAGTATCTTTTTTAAAATATAATAATGTTCAATATGTTAAGACCTTATGTTTTCCTATACAACCTATCAGGTCTAATTTATGTGGTGTATACTGTATTTATTTCATTATATGTTTTTTAAATAATGTTTCTTTTAATAAAATTGTAAATATATTTGATGCTAAAAATTTATATGTTAATTATGTAGTTTGCAATTATGTTATAAAGGCTTTAAAATAAAAACTTGTTTTCTTTTCCCGCTTTTTTCAAAAGAACTTATTTATACTAAAGAAAAATATGACTTGAATCAATAGATCAATAGATCAATAGATCAATAGATCAACAGATCAATAGATCACAACTGGTCAGGAGGGTGGTTGGATGGTGGTTTGATTTACTGATTTACTGATTTAGGGTATGTAAAACTTTACAAATTCGCACGACTCATGCCGTCCCGCAATAGGCCTTTAGATCATGAATGGACAGATCATGCCTGGACAGGAGGGTAGGTTGGGTGGTTTGATTGCTGATTTACTGATTTAGGAATTTATGTAAAAGTTACAAT
>JABUQX010053905.1:35000-38121 GCA_015478945.1 Trachelipus rathkii | reverse complement strand
TTAAATCTGAAAAATAACTGTTTAATTACATCGGACCTCTTACGCCACCTTACATCTACATCTACATCTTGGAGTGCTGTTCGAAAGGTCATGCTTCGTCTGCTGCTCATGTTGATCAGGTTAAAGTTGGATTATGCGTGTGCGATATACGGACAGACATTTCCGGCATACTACGCCTTCTTGAACCCATACAAAAATAGGGTCTGCGGATAATTCTTGGGGGCATTTTGTTGTTCTCCAAAAGAGGGTTTGGTGGTGGAAGCTGAGGTGATGCCCCTATCTTTACGGAGAGAACATCTAATGTGCTCCTTGTTTCTCCGTCTACAGATCCCCAAACCATCGACTTTGACTCCTCTCATCGCAAGGGTTCCTTGTAGCCATGTCTATTGGCCGTTTGCTGAAGTTGTAGCATCCGTTTTCCCCACCTCACCTTGCCGGCCGTTTTACAATACAACTACAATGATGCTTGCACTTATTGGTTGTATCCGCCCCCTGTGGAGTACATGAAGTTATCTGCCCTATCTAAATCTGGAGACCACCCGTCTCTACAGAAGGCTTCATTTCTGACTCACCTGACTCCATGCGAGCTCGGTTAGAATCTACACCGACGGCTCGAGGCGGGAGGGTGATGTGGGTGCATCAGCGGTCTTTTCGGACCTAATTATCCCACTCCCCCTTATATAATATATATATATATATATATATATATATATAGATATATATATAATGTATCTCTACATACTTATAATTTATATATATATATATATGTATATAGTAATATTTATATATAATATATATATATATATACTAATAATATATATATATTATATATATATATATATATATAATCAGAATCAGAAAACCAATTACCAAACTAAACGCATGAAAACGCGATTCAAGAATTAAATTTAATAAAGCAGAGTCAGTTTCTGAAGGAAAGCAAAGTTCACGTGAAATGATGTGATTCTGACAATATAAACGAGATGCGGTATTGGAAAGGTATGGTGTGTAACATGGGGAATAACTTGTCTCTGGATGCTGTAAGAGCCTCAAAACTCACGAGAAAATGGCGAACCGAAAGCGGGCTCAGAGAACGACAGAAAGGACACATAGGGGGATCCTCCCTTGCATGAGGTAGTTATGTGTGACATTAGTGTGGCTAATTCTCAAGCGCCTTAATGTGGAGGAGTAGGATTCGATGCAATATTACACTTTATTTCCTCCATATCCCGGTCTTGGCAGCTTGGTACTTCCCCTCATTTAACCTACGTACCACTCCGAGTTTGAAGTGAGGATGCAGAGCTGTTGCCATAAGCAAATCAAAATCATCAAAGATACTGCTGAACCTCAGTTCAAAGCCCTTTTCTTTCCCTTTGTTTGCCTTTGGTTGCTTTAGCAAGTAGTTGACTAAGTTTTTGGCATAGTTAAATTTTTACACCTCGTTGCATTTCCCCGACCTTGTCCATGAGGAGGAAGAGATTAGGCAATAGGACTCCCGCGTAGGCATTCTTTTCTTCCTGCAACATATCAAGCCTAACAGCAATAGGCGTCATTATTTCGATGTACTTCCAATCACTTTTATAAAATGCTGATTTGTGTCATGCGAAAATCAAGGTTTCCTTAAGCAGGTCTTTTATAGAATCGTATAGGGAGTTCCAGCGAATAACACTTGGTGTTTTAAGCTTTGTTCCCAACTCCTTCTTAATTCTCGCAGCAGTTGTAGTTTTCCTGTTTTGGACATTCCACAATTCCTGTGCTTTTGTAAGTGTCTTATTAAATGGATCCTTGGCACCAGAGGACCAGCGAGGAACATTTGAAACATCCTTAGTAGCCAAGATGTTTAATGTGTAGGAAATGCAACGGCGATGTTTAGTTAGGCTAAGTGCATCATGTTCTTCAAGCAGATTTTCTAGCTAAAGAGGTTTTGTCTGCTGAACCTCTGTGTCACTAATTTGCTCGCATCTCTTACGGCGGTAACCACTATCTCTGCAATCGGTACCTGTTCTTCTTCCTCTTCGTCACCGGTTTCTGCATGAGCATTTACTCCAAAAGCTGCACAGAAATTTTAACCATTATCTGTTGTAATGCAGAAAACCTGAAGAAAATTTTTTAATTTTAGTTGTTTCCTTATTAAATTGGAGTTATAATTTTTTTCAGCATTACGTTATTATCTCATTTGATTTTTACTGACCTTAATGCTCAAATGCCAAATTGTTGATGAATATCCTTAATATTGTTGGCTAGGACTGTGCTGGTCTGAAGAAACGGATAACTTCTCTACAGGCAAGTGAAAGCCTTCTCTCTCTTCAAAGTATTCAAATTAATCAGTGAACCATCATTTTCCCAAGAAAACTCCTGTCTGTTGTCCCCAGTCCAGCTGTCTGCGGTTGTGGCCCATAACTGACCTTACTGATAATGTTGGTTAAATCACGCTTCCCTAATTATGCACTTGGCATCAGAATCCTCATCACTTTTTCTTGGAGGGGAGGTGAAAAATCAGAGTCAGGTAGGACAGGAATTCGACCAAAGAACTCAGACTCCAAAATGTAAATAGGCCATGTATGTAGCAGAAATCTAGGAAGCAAAAAATATTTTGATGAGAAATGATAATTAATGACAAATGAACTTGGTATTTAAATTCAAAAAATTTTTTGTATGGTCCTGTATTTTTGTTAGTTTTTTAACTCCGTTAGTTGTGAATCTCACTTATAGTTAACCTGTACTTAAATAAAACACTTACTTATAAAGCAACTCAAGAGCTCTCTTTCTGTTTAAATATTTTCGAACATAGACTGGAGAATGATGGTCTGACGCTTTTTGCTGGGTGTCTCACTGTCTGTGAGCAGCTCCGGCCCCACTTTGACCCTCCTTCAATTGCAGTACATAGCTCCTTGGGCAAAGAAGGATGTTTCTAAAAAAAGTTAAAAACTTAAATCCTTAATCCATGTAAATAAAATTATCTGAAATATTTATTGGTTGAAATTTTAAATTAAAAGAAAATAAAATTCAATAAAAAGTATCGTGTAAGTTACTTACGATCAAGTTGTGCGATTTCAAGCTATAGTATTTTGTAAAAGCTGAAGTTTTTTTTTTTTTTATCAGTGGAAGCATTCAATTTTTC